>LKNJ01000113.1:19611-256268 GCA_002120245.1 Maccullochella peelii | reverse complement strand
AATAATAATAATAATAATCTTTATTTATAGGAGCACTTTTCAAAATGAACTCACCCAGTTCAACAGGTCTGGACACATACAGTAATTTTATTGTTGGAAATACTATCCATTATCAAACACCTAAGCAATTTTAATGTTATTAAAATCAATGACTTGCTTTTATAGTCAAATAAATCAATCACAGGATCTGATTTAACTGTTAGTTGATTTGAGTATTAGATCGTTCCAGAGCCCCTTTATATTGTTGTAAAAATAATCCCTTGAACTCTGAGGACACACAAATTTAAGAGTAATGTGATAAACGCTGACCTGCATTGTTGAGCTGGCACGCCCAGTTGTTGAGTTTAGGATTTATATCCAGACAGCTACTGAGCAGGTGGATAAGGACGCGAGCCCAAACCCGGTTCTTCCTCTCCAGTAGCAGCTCAACGGCCTGACCTATAGTCTCCAGCGGCTCCTGCTGCCAGTTCAGTATCCTCCCAGCTAGCTGGTTCCCCCTCGACAAGTCCAGCTCCAGCCAGGGCTTCAGACTGCTGGTCAGGACCGACACGTGGAGGCCCTTCTCCTCCCTCAGTAGCTCCATGTTCTGGCTGATCTGCAGAAGAACTCGATCCCTGTACAACAACCAGGCTGACAACACAGTGGAAACACGACAAAAAGTGACTGATCAACGCTTGTTTGGTGAAAAGAACAAAGTTAACATGCAGCTCTAATAAGCTTAGCTAAAGCTACTGCTGCCTGCCAGCGTCCAAATCTGGTGTCCAAGAGTTGGGTAAAGAAATATGCAAGCAAGAGTAAGTTAACATGTAAAAATAAATAAATAAATAAATAAATAGAATAGAATAGAATAAAATGCTAAAATTTAAAATTAATAATATGTCCTAGAACAAAAGAATCTGAATCTTCAAAAACCTTCTTGGCAAGTCTGCTAGTTAAAATGGTTCAGCCGATATTATTTGTTGACTTTAGCTTTTTACAGATATTTTGGTGCTGGCTGACAAGTAACAAGAAACTGTGGTACAGAAATGGCAAAGATGTAATTTAGAAACAGTGGATCTATTACATAGTTTAGGACTGGAATCATTTTATTTTCGATTTGGCTTCCAACAAAGCCAAAAACAGTTCAGACATGCTGCGTAATCGTACCTTTCTGTTGGCTCTGGGTTGCTGACTCTTCTTTCTTCTGCAGAATCTCATCGTTGATTGCCTGCTTATCATGAAATGACTGTTTATGCTGCTTCCTCTTGAGCCTGTGCTCTTCCTTTGACTTTAACTTCTTCAGACTGAAAAAAATAAAGTGAGTCTTTACCAAACTTGCACATAATTTTGAGTTTATGAGATGCTGTAGTGTTAAATGCAGGTACTGTGTGTATTGCGACTAAACCTATGGCTCATCTCCTAGTAGAAGTTATATATGATTTGTGCTGCCGAGCCATTTTCTATGTTGGTCTACTGCTGTTGTCAGATTTGTTAGTTTTTGAAATTTTTATTGGTTAGAAAGCTTTTCCAAAGCAAGTATACACAATACTTCATGTGGCACTGCTTCCGTATCTTTGTATCGCCATAATGAATCTATAATTCTGGTCAGCACACCACTAACCACTGCAGCTCCACTCAGTCACCAGCATGAAGTGTACCTGACTGCGGCCTCACCTTGTACATTTCTGATTCACTTTTGTCTTCTTTGGAGTCTGTGGTTTGGGGATGGCAGCTTCAAACTGAAGAGAGAAAGGGCTCGGGTCAGAAACGCTAATCCTGCGATCCATGAGCACGGTGACTTTTTAAAAAGGTCGCTTCACCTGCAGGGAATCATCTTACCTTACATTTCATCAGGCCTGTTGGACCAAAGATTTTGATACTACAGATTTGGCCGAAACAGTCTGGAGTCAAACAGGACTCTTGCAGGATATCCTGCAACAAAACAATAAAGAAAGAGCTTAGACTGGAAGCAGGAGTAAACAGGCGGCCTGAGAGAGGCCTTAAAGAAATGCTGTTACAAAATCTAAACGTACCTTTTCAGTCTTTTCAAAAAAGGACGACGTCTTGAGGGTCTTCCAACAGGCGATGTGGTATTCAACGATGCAGCTCTGACAGCAGCATATTTGAATGAAGCCCTACATAAAGAGGCATATACAGTATGTTTAAAATTCATCAGTGCTTTTAATATTTGAACTCCAAACCACTGCCTGGCTTGGCCGAGTTTAACTGCTGCCATTTACCTTAAAATCTGGGTCAGTGAAGTAGATTTCGGCTTTCAAATGGCCATGGCATTTCTCAAGTCGACAAATGGCATCAGGAATAGGAGGGAATTTGCACAACTCTATAGCACTCGCCAGAATTTCCTAAAAAGAGAAAATACAAGTAAGATGAGCCCAACATGTAATAAAAATTTGTGTATTCTGACACAAAAATATGAAGTAAAATGTTATGACTCTAAACAGCTAATGTATCCAGCTATCATCTCACTTTTTGACATAACCTTCAGTGCTACTTTTATATACTTTGTTCCATTTTATTGCCTGTTTTATTATTTTTATTTTATTCTAATTTAAATATATCAATATCTGTTTATAGACTTTCTGTGTGTAGCATAGAGGGGGCTACAACTGCATTTCTTTAGCTCAATTTGCAGATATTTCTTTCTATTTTACTATACATTTAAGTCTGTTCTGTTAATAGTTAATAATTAATAATAACTTTTTTGGTATAGCACCTTTCATGCAAAGATGTAGCTCAAAGTGCTTAACAAAACAAGATCATATAAAATAAGGAACAATAAGTAAAAAATAGTGATAATAAAACAAAAAGCCCATATGATGTGGTCCTATGTTCAAACACTCACATGCTACTTAATAATCTTAATTTTTTTTTGTAAAATTGTCAGATACAAACAAACTACAATGACAACATACCTTGAAATAGTCTGGCTGTGTTTCTTTGACAATCTCTTTAGTTAAAGGCCAGGTGAGTTTACCCGGTGTTATTTGATTCTTGACCATCTGCAGGGAATCTGAAAACTGCTCCAGAGCCACTGCAAACCTGTCCGAAGAAGAGACGCATATGTTGCACAGTTCAAAACAGCAAAAAGGTACGAATCAATGACACAAAAGTGATTAACACTAGAAGCTACTGTACCTGTTCTCTTTGACATACACCCTCCCGATGGCATAGAAAACCAGACACTGAAACTTCCTCTCCTCAAATGATTTGATCTTCTCCAGAAGTTTTTGTGCTTCTCCAAGTTCCTGTGATTAACAAAACAACCACACATGTACCGATTGCAACACAGGAAATTCACTTACAATTCTTATTATATATAATTTAAATGCTCAAAAGATCCTGTCTATATAAAACCACCCTGACTTGAAGTTAGCAACAAACTAACTTCAACAGGTGTAAACAGAACCCTACAGACATTAACACAGGGTTTTAAATCTTTATTTCAGCCTCGCCTGAAACAAAAAACACCGCTGATGTCAGAAGAAATTATAATTTTTTTTTAAACTTAAACATAATATTAGGCTTATTAAGGTCTAAGGAAAACAAGCTTTGGAGCTAAATTGCACAGAAAGGCTCACATATTTAATGAGGGAGGCAATCGTTTAAACCAACATCTAGCAACTAACTGATCAATCACATCATACGTTCGCCTCACAGTAATTAATATAAGCAGCATGTTGCCACGTCAGGAAAAACGAAACTAGTTGGGGAAAGTGGAGACAAACGGAGCTGATGTGTGAGGAAAAAAACCTCTCCACTTTACCACAGGTCAGGTATCTACTCCATAGAAACTACTGCGTTAAAAGTCAAGTTTATGCCATGAATGTGTCAACGATACAAGCACCGAGAACTTTATTTCCCATATGCCTCTGATATAGGTAGAGGCTAAGATATTGACAGGAGAATTTTGCCATTCAGGGCTAACAAGCCGATCAATGACTTACCTCGGGCTGGCCGATTTCTGTCAGGGCTGACGCGCGGCCATACAATAACAACAGAACATCCAGTGTGGAAAGTCCAAGCTCCTGAGAAAGGAAAACAAAACGAACTTTAAGAAGCTGCCGCAGATCACTTGAGAAGGTGTGTGTGTGAGAAGAGAACAGGAACCTGACTTAATTCCCAAATGATTCACAGCCAAAGTAAAATAAATCCGAAGATTTGGGGCATTTTTGGCCTGCATTTGATAGTTGATAGTGGAAACAGAGAAAACATGGGAGCAGAGAGGGGATGACTTGCAACAAAAAAAGTCCCCAAGCTGGAATTAAACCAGTGATGTCCATTTAAATGGTACACGTCATTTCCAGATGGTGCAGAGTGGACAAACGTGAATATACAGCACCACAAATCTGCAGCTGAAGGTAGATTTATGTTGTGCTTAAAGTTAAATTTACATTTTCTGTCATGTGCATAAAGTTTCTGTTTTTCAAACAAATCTCAATTACTACTACAACAAATACATTTTTAAAAAAAATCTACTCTCAAAATGTTGAAATTTGTGTAAAAGTGTAAAACAACAATGTAAAAGTGCTACAGCTTTGGCACTGGAGTGCATCTCAGTGATATGAGTACCTTGGGGGTGCTGGTTTCCAGTAAGACCAGTGCCTGGCTGAAGGCCTGCTCTGCATTGCGGCTGCGGAGATCGGCCAGAGCAGTATGGGCATCCTGCACCATAGATCTCAACTCTTTACACACACCTGCTTTACCAGGATCCACTTTCTGGTTCTGAACAGAACTAGTGTGCGAGAGATTGATACGCTGAGATTGATCTTTCTGTAATGCAATACAAACAAGAAGCCTCAGTGAGTCAAAGCTCCGGCTCTCTGTGAGGCTGTGTTGTCTCCAGAGGTTTACAAGTCTCAACACCACACTCATCATGACTAAAGATAGATGCAACGTGTTAATGAAACGACAGAAACAGAGCTCCCAACGAGAATAATTAATAAAGCACAGCCTTACCTCATCTTCATGCTGACCATTTCTGCTCTTTGATTTCTTCTTTGCGGCGGTGCTGGACTCTCCTTTCCTGTTCTTTGAAGAAAACTCACTGGAAGCACAGAAAGTTCAATCAGCTATACAGTCCGAAATACAGCCGAATCACATTCCTGTGTTAACGTTTAGCTCTCCACTAAACGGTTAAAAGGGACAAGTCTTTTATGTGGCTGAAACCAATAGTAGAAAAGCACTTAATTTCATTTCCTCCCCCGTAACCACACACCAATAAGAGCAGAACATTTGGACAAATGTTGTGTGTCAAGTAGGGCTGAGACCCCAGAACATTGCCTCCAATAAGCAACATAAACAGGACTCTAGCATCCCAATGAACACCATGGACCGTTTGATAAAGAAACAATGATTGCTTTTTATTACATGATGTAATTGTAATCAGTAACCTGTCTGCTTAAAAATGAAGCATTAAGAAGTTTAACTGTGATCATTCTGATGCTCTGTGTGTGTGTGTGTGTGTGTGTGTGTGTGTGTGTGTGTGTGTGTGAAAAGAGGAAGTGCAGATGTGCAGTGTGAAGCAGTAGGCTGTCAGGCCAAAGTTGAGAGATGTAGAAAGCACCTAGTCTAGAATTTAGAGCGGATCGGTGTGAGCAGCGAGACACCTTTTGGATCTACAAAAGACTGTACTCAGCCGGGCACACAAGGACCCCGACGGATCAGCAGCATCTACTGAGGAACGCAAGGAGACTGAGAACGGGCCGTTGCTGATCAGATTGGAGCTCAGGGAGCCTGCGCTCTCCCTGCTGACAACAGAGAAGAATCATCAAGGATGTCTTGGACTTTGTACCGAGTTGGTATTTCCTTCGAAGATGCTTTTCTGCGAGAGGAGGAAGGTTTGCTAAGGCCTTGCTAAACCTCTCCTCTCCTAAAACTAGAAAATTCAGAGATTAAGACGAAGTATGGATAAGAGAAAGTAGTGATTTGATTATTGTTGTAACTGATTAATTCTTGATTTATAAAGCTGTTGCTATATCCCTAAAATAAATGTAACAAGTAAATTGTTCTAGTATTCCTTTGAATTAAACAAACCCTTAGGGCTTAAGTTCCAAGCCTTTAAACCCAAACCTAGCAACTTACCAAGTGCTCAGATCTATATGAAGAAAGCTGCCGTTAGCGGGCGTGTCTGATAATTTCATCTGGAAAATAAGGCTACTCAGTCAGATGTAGTTAAAAGAGGCAGCAGGGTAGACGTCCGGAAGAAGCTAGCTAGAAGCTAGGCGAGTGCAGGGCAAGATCCCATAGAACTAGAGCTCGGACCCTTTCAACCGAGAGCTGGTCCAGTGAGTCCTGTACGGGGCTTTACCAGGCAATCTAACATGTGCAATTACACTTCTAATCTTATGGAAAATACTATATTCTCACATGGATTTATCTCTTAGTACAGTTAAAAAATACACCAAGTACATAATCGTCAATAGCTCCAGCTTTCCTTTCCTCAACATCTGTGCACTTTTCATGTATAACTGCATTTAAAAAACAACAACAGTGAGCTGGGGAAGACAGCTGGGGTTGTCGGGGTCCAAGCGGACATTAGTGCCAGTACTTCCACTAACCTTTTTGGTGGTTTACAGTCTTTAGTATTGCCCTCTGCCTGCGCAGTCCTTTCGTTTTTCACTGGAGAGAGAAAATTAGCCATGAAGTTTGCAGCAAGATGATGCAGACTCAGCCTTATGTAGTTTGGAGTTTACAAACTCACCTGGTTGCTTGTTGATTTTAACCTCCGAAACCTGTCGACACAAAGTTAATAATTAACACCACACAAACACAGTGTACAAACAAATGTGCCTTTTATATGTCAGTTATAGTCTAAAACCTGGTTGGAATAACTACAGGTGCAACTAACAATTATTTTCATTATTAATTAATAATCTGCAACTTATTTTCTACAATTAATTGTTTGGTACGGAGGATCATTTTAACCCAGAATTAAAATTAAAAAGGGAAGATAAAAAAAGACTGAACTGACAAGTGAACTATATTTATATTTTAGTACTTAGGATATTAAAGCCATAATTAAATGTTAAAAACAACAAAAAAAAAAAAAAAGAATGATATCAATTTGTCATTTTAATACAATATTAAATATTATTTTATTTAATATATAGATTTTTCTTTTTAGCATTTAATTATCGGTTTATTATCCATTAACTACTAAAATAATGATAATTTATTTGCCATTTTCTTTTTTAATTTCCCTCTTTATTCTTAATTCTGTGTAAAATTATCTTCCACAAACTTAAAGAAAAATTGACCCATTGCCAACTTCCTGAAGTCCCAGGTCATCATCAAATTGCTGTTTTTGTTTGACCAACAGCCCAATACCCAAAGATACAGGGTTTACTATCAAACACGACAAACAAAGTCAACAAATCTTCAAAATTGAGGAGCTGAAACTACGTTACGTTTGGCATTTTTGCTTGAAACATGGCTGAAATTATTGATCGGTTATCAAAAGAGTTGCTGATAAATTTTCTTTCGATCAACTAATGGATTAAACAAATCAGATCTGGACAAAACTATTTTTAAAAAATCTCTTCTTTCGCCTAAATAGCTAAATTATGCATTAATTAACCACAAAGCCGCACTAACACACTAGTCAGCAGTATGTAGTTTCAGGCTCAGGCCTTAAACACTCTTCAAACTGACAGATTGTCCCATGATTGATGTTCTTTTGGGGTTTATGGGTTCCTCTGATTATGGGTGTCATATGATGATATCTGCTACAGCCCTCTTGTTGCCCGCCGTTTTCACAAATAAAATCAACTTTCAGTGTTTCCTGTCTAACCCTGCTTGAGTGTAACATGAATAGAGTGTTACTAACCTTACTCTGTGGAGGTATGTTTCTTACTTGACCAATGTTATAACTAGCTTTTACAGACTGCGGCCGTGACTCCACTCCTGCATCTGCTCTGTTAGTGCTGTCCGGTCTGTAGAAAAATCACAGAAATACAACAGATCCTCCATGAGTTTATCGGCATGTATTAATCATGTTGTGTATAAAAAAGGTAGCACACACAGACATACCTGTCACTGGGAGTTTTCTTAAGTCGTCCAGCTAAAAACAAAAAGGCACATAAACACGAGTTTATGAGGGATGATTTCAATTGTGGAAGAAATGGTTAAGGAGAAGTCCTAATATTGAGCTTGATATTTAGTTGACCTGAGATGCCTCAGTGGGCTTCAGATCCCTTGACAATAATGAAGTGAGAGCTAAAGATAATTGTTTTCTTCCTCCCAGATGGTATAAGACTTGGTGCTATATCCTTGAGGTTTTTGGTATTCGACTGTGTTCATGTATAGCCTACACGCAGTACCAAGATCTTCTCTGTTAACAGATCTGTTTTATTAAACTTATATATTCAAGAAAGACAACTGAGGCTCAGAAGTACAAGTTTTCCACATCAGTAATTAACTAGTTATTTTTTTCTTCCACGTCAAGCAATAATCAGGTCTTCATTAGATCTTAAGAAACAAACATCTGCTTATATTCAATTTAAAAATGGATAAAGTTGTTTATTTATTGTCTTCCCTTTCTTGACTTTTTTCCCACCTGTCATTTTCACCTTTGACTTTTGAGCTGTATTTAAAGATGTGGACATTGTGGGATATATAGAGGCCAACACCAGCGTAAATCTGTATAATATTTAGTGCATACTTTGTGTGTAGAGTGTGGAGGCATTAGGTTGGGACATTTTCCTACAAATCTTTCAAACCTGTCATAAATGTGTTTTTTAATTTAAGTGTGATTATAGGTGCTGCTGTGAACATGACATGAGTGCCGTGAAAATACCTTTGGCGTCTGCCGTTGTGTGCCATTGTTCGGCTATGAATTTTTGGTGTTGTTGTTCCAGGTCTTTGATTCCCTCTTGGTCGTCTCTACACAGACTCTGGGCTGAGCTGTTGGCTTCAATAGCCAATTTGACCTCTCCCAACGAGAACAAAGCCTCACAGTAGCGGTAGTGACCCTGCAAACAAACCACTCCTTAACTTGTAACTCATAACTATTGTTTGCTTCAGTGACTGACATGAAGTAGATCTGGGAGTCAACTGCAGGAACAGGCAGTACAGCAAGAATAATGCGACTTCAGAAAAACTGCCCAATATGAATCAGCTACATAAAGACTACGTTTCCTCAGTTTCCCTGATGTGTCTCTATAACATTGAGAATCTGATATCTATAATTGTCTACAGTGCACACTTTTCCAGGTGCAGGCAGATGACCGCCCACCCAGAGCCTGAATCTGCCCGAGGTTTCTGGTGTTAAAAGGGAGTTTCTCCTTGCTACTGTCGCCAAGTGCTTGGTCATGGTGGCAACTGTTGGGTCTCTGTAAATAATACTATAAAGAGTGCGGTCTAGACATACTCTATATGAAAAGTGCCCAGAGATAACTTCTGTTATGTTTTGGTGCTATATAAATAAAATACATTTAATTATTAGCATTCACAAGAAAGCATCAAATAATTACACTAACATATTCAAACAACAGAATCAAAAAACTGTCATAAAGGAAACACTTCAATGTAGAAAAAGATAGACCTGTTTTCTACCTTGATACCTGGTGAAGAGCCAATTTGGGCGTGAAACATACTTTTTCCTAATATAATAAAATAGAAATTTTACACTTGTACTGGATTTACTTCGCCTCTGTGACGCCCAGATCAGCATCAGTACTGACACTACTGATTGGCTCAGGACATCCCCAACTTCTGTGCACCAAATGTTGGATCAGTCTCATTTTCTCTGTTGCACGTCCATACTACATCACTTACTGTGAGCGGCTCATAAAAGAGATAAGTACCTTTGCCCAGAGCGGTTTAATCAGAGTAGCACGTTTTCCATCACCAACTGCTTTTCTGCAACATCAAAAATTCATGTTTGGGTTAAAACATTTCTTAAAAAACAAACAAACAAACAAACAAAAACTACTGCCAAAAAAAAAAAAAAAAAAAAAAGGTGTTTTTTTTTTGTTTTTTTTTAAGCTTGGTTGAGGTTGAAAAGTTAGTTTATTGATAAAAGCAAAATGCGACAAAGTGCAGTGGAAACAGACTTGGCGAATAACTCATGATGTAGACGAAGCATTTGACTTAAACGTCCACTTTTGGCCAGTCAGGAGCGATTTCCAGCTCTGAGACGCTTTGATAAATAAAAGCCCGGCTTCCTTGTATTAATATTCAAGATGTGAAAGGTTACTGACATCACCAACACTCCATTAACAGATCCAAGGAAACAACGTGGGCTCTCTGCTGCTCTCTTCATTAAACAGTCTTCTCAGTTTCTGTAGTGATGTTTCTTAAACTACAATATCTAAATATTAAACTCACACCGTTTGATTTGATTAGCTCAAACAACTTTTCTACGGGTACTTCAATTATTTGCAAACGAAAGGTGCTGCAGAATAACTAGAAATACTTACAGATACTTCTTACATCGGATATAGCATAGAGCTCTGTTTCCATAAATGATGTGGTTGTCAGGGCTGGATGGAGAAGAAATTAATTTCAGTTATTAGTTTAATTTATTAGTTACACTTATACAATCTAACGCAATTACCCTGCAAAAAAATCGCATCTTTGTGAGTTATGTCCAAATCTTCGTTTTAAATCAGCTCTATTGCCTTTTTTGAGGCTGTGGTTTGAGGTGTTTTATAGTGAGAGGTGTTTCTAATATTTTGTCCACTTCATGTATTAATTAAATAAAGTGTCAACAAAAACTAAAATACCTAAGCTTCACAAAGACAGAGATTAATTGCAGGGCATTACTGTACATGTGTAACGAATTACACGCGTACGAGTTACTCCAACTGAAAAAAAAAGAAAAGAAAATTTGCAACCCTATATAACGTATTTAGAACAATTAAAGTTTCATGTCAGAGAAAAAGAATCTTTTAAAGATAGTATTAAATGACCACTTACTAATATTTGATGGCTTTGGAATAAAACTTCACAGCATCTTCATACTGCTGTCTCTGAAAGTATTCATTTCCTTTCCTCTTCATTTCTTCACTTCTCTAGAAGAGGAACGTGACAAACATTTAGGGATAGTAGAGGTTACGGCTTCCACTTTTTATTAATAATTTGACCTATCATTCGAACATTGGGCAAAATAAAATATTAAATCTGTAATGATCTGTCAGTAGTGACACAGGCTTTGCCTCCTACTCCAACTTGTTAAAATGCAGTGTCACTGATCTATCGCATGCTCTGTTATGTAGAAAATGGAGACTGGCGAGCCGTACTGAACAGATAATCATGACAACCAACCTTCAAAGATGTAATGTGAGGAAGCATTTTGAATTGGACACCATAGATAGAAAAATGGTGGACAAAAGGTGAGGCTGCTTTTTAAAAATGCACTATTATTATTACTTGGTCATAAATCTCTGATACCACTATGAAGAGCTTCCTTTCTTGAACTGGGGAGTCTTATCTATTGCAGTGTTTGTTTATCTCTTGATTTATGCTAAATATATGTAAAAAATAAATAATCAGAATGTATGTAATGTCACGTAAAAATGTTTTTGATGACTCATCTTGAACTTGGTCGAACAACAGATGTGAGGGCGGTGTGGGTGGAGGCCAACAGTCCTCTACAGCAGCTCAGTATCTCACTACAGCTACGTATTGCACTGTATTCACCAAGCCATGCTCACTTGAGCAGCCCAATCAAATCTGAAGGATTTTATTTTAATCCCTCTCGTAACTATACTCCTCCCACATATTCTGTTTCCCTCAGATATACGTCACATGACTGACATATTCACTGTGACTTTAAGTCTTATTGTGATTACAGATGTTTGATGTTGTGTGCACCACTTTGACGTACAGCAAATACTTATGTGTAGCTGTGTTGTTACAATAGCCAACAGGAATCTGCGGTGAATAACATACCACATAATTACTATAATTCATTGACGTCTTCATTTTCAAACCAGGTCAACCATCTCATTAAGGCTGCTCAGGTAATGTCTCAGTAAACATACAGTAGTGTCTATAAACACTAAACATAAGCAAAAGTTACATTAAAGACCAGCAGGTGCCCATTTTAAGCCATTCTAGTTACACCACAGACTATATTACAGCCTGTAGATCATCTTGTTGCGCCTTACCTCGACATCACAGGGTGATGGTTGAGCCATCAGTGCAGTCATCGTCCTCTCCAAGTTGGTACCCATTTCCTGAATATACTTAGCATCTGATTGAAAGCAAAGAGGAGTGTGTGTGTTATCAACATACACGTTCTACAGGCTACACTGAATATTTCTGTGCTTATGACTTGATAAAACAGAGTAACTAAATGTCAGAGATGCATTATCGAATGGTTTTGTGGCAGAGCAGTCTGTGTGAAATGTAGTGTGACTGTATCTTACACTCTGTGAAGACAAGGTGCAGGACTGTGCAGCAGGTGTATGCGTGGCCGAGATCCACGACACGGTAGCGAATAGCAGGTTCTCCTGTTCGCTCCAACCAGTGCAACGCATCCTCCAAAACCCCCGGGGAACGCTGATGGTACAAAGTCACACTCATATATGGTTGTCAAATAGAGAACCATTCAACTACCTCTTTTGACCATTACACAGGCAATGGCAATACACACAGGTATTCATTCAACTGGTATTTTTGACACCAGTTTCATTTTTGAAAAAATGAAAGTAACCGAAAATCGATCCGATACCAGTGCCACATTTTTAATTTTGCTTTTAAGCAGTCTGTATGCTGGCTTTTACTGAATCTTAGTGCAAGTTTATTTTTATTTCATTTAATATTTGTTCCTATAACTCTAACCCATGTTATTGGTTTGTTTGGCACCTTCCACTTGTTTAAATGTTTATAATAAATATGCACAATATGATAAAGCGCTTTGAGGTGCATTGTATGTGCGAAATGTGCTACATCAATTAAGATTATTGTTATTAAATCTTATTAACTAAAAGCAAGAAATGGCAGCAATGCTTTTGCCATTGTTTGAAGCACCTTTATACTTATTAGTTGATAACCTCTTGCATATTCAATGCACAGAATGACTTTTTTCAGACTTACCAAGACAAACCTGTTGCTTATCCAGAAAACCTGCATTGTTTGGTCCTTATTCAACTGAAACAGAACAAACAAGCAGTTTAGATCAAATGCAAAAGTTACAAAGTGCTAAAATACCAAAAGCATCATTGTCAACACAACACAACACAATCTACTCTTATTCTCTTCACTGCTAAACAGAGTGTGTTATACGTTATCTCAGATAACTTGCATACTCAGACTGAAAACCCATGTGAGTGGAATGATAATGCTGCTTCAACTATAATGTCGTGCCTGTGTGGTCCATTTTTAAAAGTTTAAAAGGTAACCTAAACATTTCATAACCTAAACATTTGATCCAAGTATTAAGCAAAATGGCAGCCACATTCTGAAATCTCTAAATAAAAATAGCCATTAGGGGCAAGCATTAGAGTGCTAATGCTTGCCCCTAATGGCTACCTTCTCTGTAAACTGAAAACAGATACTGCAATCTTTTAGGTTGTGTATGACTACATAGGGCATTTCCACCGTGCTCATCTGGTTTCATAGGCTTAGACTGAACTACTACATAGACAACTTACAGTTCCTTTGTCCAAGGCTCTGAAGACTGCCTCCAATGTTTCTATCTTGAGCAGGTGCTTCAGACTTAGATCTTCACTGTCACGAGAAGGAGACGGTTACAAACCCTTTAACAGTCTAAACATTGAAGATTGAAATGAAATTATTAATTGGGGGTTTAAGAAAATTGTACTTACTTTAAGTCGATTAGACCGATTTCTAAAGCCCAGCGAACACTAGCGCTGGTGTCTTCACGCTGCAGCAGGATAGGAAGCCAGAAGGCACAAACTTTCATCCGCTGTCCAGCCTCTTTCCTGGTCTCGACAGAGATACAGTTCCATCGTTCAAAAACCTTTTCTAAAAAAAAAAAAAAAAACACATGCCGAAAATACATTAGTTTCACGCAGCTGAGAGCAGCATAGGGAATTTACCATCTCAATTTTGAAAAAACAGCAAATTGCCGAGTGACAGCCAGTAAAAGATGCTCCATGCTCAGGGCCCATTGTTTTCTCTTTTTATTTTTCAAAAAGTAAATTATGGAATTTCTCAGCATTTATTCATGTATTTTTGAACATTAAAATACAAGTAAAACAGTTGACGTGAAATCTAGACATGACTGATAAAAATGGGCAGGGTTTATGACCAAGTAACCAAAATTTCACAACACTGCACTCAAAACATTTGTCATGTATCCTTTATCTTAAACGTTATTGTATAAGCTGTTCTTTAAAAGATCTGCTCAAAGTTACGTGTCAGTTGATCACAGTTCTCCCCTTTTCACATTGAGATTGAGTTGGTTGTTCAGTAAATACTTGATTAAACTCGAGTAAAAACTTAACATATAAGGAGATCTATATCATCCAAGCATGTCGATACTCTAGTACATACCATAATAATGAATATTAACATGAATCGTGCATTAAAACTTTACCTGTTGGACGGAGGGTGATGTCATTATTTATCTGAGAGGCCAGAAGTTTCTGAGGGGGAAAAAAAAACAGCTCATCAGTGACATACAGAAAACAATAAGTTGTCAATCAACTTATTTTGATTATTGGTTAATAACTCACAGCACTCATCCGTTCTCCGATTTCAACCCAGTCACCAGAGTCAGAATCCGAGTCTGTATCCGACATTTTGTCCAACTCTGTAAGAACATTTGCATAAATCACTTTACAAAACATGCTGTAGTAGTGCATTTGACTTAAATGTGGCAGGCTGCTGATTTGAATTAATGTCACTGTATGAAAATCAATATTCAGGAACTTGAAACTTGTTTGATTTCAGCAAACATGTCTGTTTTATTGCTGTCAAAGTTGCATTAATGTTGTGTGGTAATGCTGCTGTTAAGTGCATATTAATGTGAAAAGTCAGCATTGCATTACCATTATATAAGAAAGTAGTTTTTGTTTTATCTTGATTTTGTCTTTGTGCATTTTGATGAAATGCCTGGCTTTCTGTACGACAGTAACATCTGTGTTAACACAAACTATTTATATTGGTTAATAGACCCCTGTGGGTGACATCCTTTGCTGTTGTACACAAGTCAAACCTCACATGGGAATACAACTTGCTCCAGAATCCCAGACTGCGTCCCCCTTTTGGTCTTCTGTTAATACATTAGCAACTTAAGTAACACTGAGGTGTCTTATCCAGGAAAGCCTGGAATACAACTCGCCTTTTTGCCTTGTGAAACTGACGTGTATTAGCCTACTCGCCTTTTGGTCGGGGTATAAATTCTCAGACACTACCCGTGCGTTTGTGTTTCCCTCCATGCTGCACGACATGCTCATCATAACACCGATTTCTTCTAAAGCATTAGTAAAGGTTCTTTCCTTCAATTTGAAACCAGAGTTTTCTTCCACACCATGCAACAATAACATAACAGACAATAAAAGCACACATGACATTCACTGTGATGGATTACCTAAAACGCTGGTTTCAAATGTCTGATTTTCAAACTGTTTTCTATAGCTGCTGAACGTGATATGGTAAAGTGGAAATAGATACATATGTGAAAGAATGACTGCTGTTTTTCTATGAGTGCAATACATAAACACAAATATTAACATTGGACTGTGAATGGAAATATAAAACAACAACATTAATAAATATACCAGATAATAATGTTTAAATTGGGTCACATCATAGGAATTAGGTCACATCTGGTCATCTTTATTTGGATTAAGAAACCGTGTTAAAACTTGGGAAACAGGTTCTTCTTTATTGTGCAGTGGACAGCCGATTTATGTTTTTGTTTTTTATCGAGGTAGATAGGAGTCTTCAAGTATTCGAGAAAAACTTTCCAATCTGGGCTTGTCAACTTTTCCCTAAATGTTTATGACAAGGTGGACACCGGACATATCATTAAAAGTTATTCATATGCATAGGTCAGAGTTTCTACGAGTGTCCACAAGGTGTGATTTTGAAAACCCAATTTTTTTCCCCTCAGGAAGTGGCGCACTTACCGGTTAGATATGAGACACGTATGCACTTTGCAGCCAAAGCTGAAACAAACTAAATAAAACTAAATAAGTGCTTAGAGGAAAGGATATAGTGATTTATGGGAAGTTCTGTTTAAAATAACCGCGCGGGGCAGTCCTTAATTAACCGGACTAGCCACAACACGCGCCCACTTCAATTAATCCGAGGGAAATTATTATTAAACTCGCGCGCATTAATTGCAATAATTAGCAGGTATCAGAGGCCATCACTGACTTTAAAACTAGTTATATCTAACTACGTGTGGTTAATATAGAAATGTTTGACTCCATTACTGTGTCATTGTTCATGCCTTGTGTATCGGAAGCAGGACCAAAGGGAGAGCTAGCTAACATGTTATCTGAGAATCATGCTATTGATGTTAGCTATATTTTCACCTAGCTAATGTCGTGTAATTAATGAAGTCGATTGTAAACGACCGTGACATCAAACAGTATACATATTGAGTTAATGTTGTGGATTGATCACTTGGCGTAGTCTTTCTACAACATACCGCAAAATTAAGGGTTTAAAGTAGTTTGTCAAAAAAATGTGTCGGGAATCCGGTATCTCAGCTAACGCCCCTCCTTGATTGGTCATTGTGGTGATAGCATTTTAGCATATTAGCTAGCCTACGTAGTATAGTTAAAATCTTGTCAGTAGTTCGCTTACAAATCGAAGTTAGTCCGCTGGGTAACTATATTAATGTTATGTGGTTAATGTAGTAGCTTTATCGTTGCTATTTTCTCATAACTTGTCATAGTTTGATGGCTGTTAATTAACACTTTCTTTTAGTGCGACGCATCCGACCGTAACCAAAACCAGGACTACAAGTTAGCTAGTTACTGGGTTTAAAAACGCATATAGTGTAAATTATTTAATTAATCGGAAAACTCTTACCTTGTGATAACTATTGCGTGAACGCTCAGCAGTAGCCTTAGCTTGTTTTGTTCATATTAGTGTGCGGAAGTTAAGCCTGAGGCGCAGTCGACACGCGTGAAGGGGTGGTGGTTCAAAACTCTTCTTCTTCTAATGGAATTCCGGCAGGCTGCACGCTGCGAGGCGTAATGCCGCCCTCCACTGTCAGTCGTCTGCTGTTTTTACAGGTAAAAAACTTAGCATTTGCTCTTTCAATAAGTTGGACATTCTTTTCAGAGGAAAACAAATTCTTAAAAGAAAAAGAAGATATAGTCCCAAATGCGCTAAGTCTCTGAACAGCTGCTGCATTTCCGGTTCAAAACTCAAAGCCACTCCTGCAGATTTATTCAAAGGTTTCATCCTGCAAATCATTCAGGATGAAACCTCAGTCATCAAGTATAAGTGTTTGACATTTATGTAGACAGTATTTTTTTAAGTGCCATCCACAAACTGTGCACATGAGTAAATATCTATACCTCACTTCTCATAGCAACTCACCAAGAAGCAACTTGAGATACCAGAGATATATTTTTGGCACTGTGTCTATTTATTGATATTTTTATACTTGCACCTTTATTGATATTATATATTTGCACTCTTTCCTAGTTGTACTGAAACTACTGCAGCAACAATTTCCCTCGGGATAAATAAAGTTCTATTTTATCTTCGCTTTACTTGAGTATTTCCATTTTATGCTACTTTATACTTCTACTCCACTACATTTCAGAGAGAAATATTTACTTTTTACTCCACCGATGGAGAGACATTATGGGGACTCATAACTGAAAATAGATCTACTGTAGGTGCATATGACTATTACAGTGTAAAAGTAGAGGGTGATGTTGCACTGTTTTCTCATTAAGACTGCAGACTCCACCACTAGTACCAGTTCTCTTTATACATCCATGGTACCAATGAACTCACTTATCAATATTTATACATTTAAGTGAGATATTAAACGCAGAGACGCAGTTACGTTGAAAGTAACATAATTGGGCCTGCCTCTGCCCCACTTCTTTGTTTAAACAGTTTTTATTTAAGTGTAAACTTAATTTTTTAAAGAAATCTTTACATTTTCCAAGAGATACAGTGTTTTTCTGCACAAGCCTACATGATTTGTTTCTACTAACACTACAAAAATTGCTCCTATTACAGCAAGGACACGGTACATTACAAGAGTACATTAGGGCAGCATAGATGTGTATTTATGTTGAAATAGCTTAATATATACAGTGAATTAAAGCATGTGACGTAAACAGCAGACAGAGACAGCAGACAGTCTTTAGTAAAAGAATGAATATGGAACATACTAGGTATAAATGCAACTCATGTAGCTGAAATCACAATTAGTCAACACTTTTCAAAATGTCAAAAAGGACTGTATTAGTTAAAGCTAGTGTACCTAATAAACTGACAACTGTAGTGTATATGCTGTAGCAGAAAATAATAATTTTAGTTGGACTTAAAGGAGTAATTCAACATTTTGCCAAATATGTTTATGTGTTTTCTTGTGAAGAGTTAAATGAGAAGATTGTACACTAAATATGAAGCTGGAGCCAGGAGAAGGTTAGCTTAGCTTAGCATAAAGACTGGAAACAGGGGGAAACAGCTAGCCTGACTCTGTCTGAAGGTAACAAAATCTGCATATAAACATTTTATGGTCTGGCCAAGAAATAGTTCGGCACATGATCTCCTGTAAAACCGCAACTTGTTATTTTTTTTACACTTACACTGATTTTTGTTAACAAACAAGATATAACATATTAATTAGCGAGCTATAGAGGTGCTGGTAGGCAGATTTTGTTACCTCTGAACAGAGCAAAGCTAGTTGTTTCCCCGTTTTCAGTCTTTATGCTAAGCTAAGCTAAGAGTCAGCTGGCTCCAGTTTCAGATTTAGCTTACATAGTGAGAGTGGTATCTATCTAACTACCTAGAGTGGTATCACCTAACTCTCTGCAAGAAAGTGATATTTCCCAAAATGTCCAAGTATCATAGGATCTTGATCATCAAACCTTTTCATATCTGTGGTCAGTTAAAGGGGAATGAGACCCACTTTCACGCAGACTGACAGAGAATAAAGTGACTGATGAGATGGTAGTTTCCTAAAGATAACAGCACAATGTTAGGATAATTTGTCCAACTGTATACGATCAATGAAAGATTTAATCCTCCACCATTCGTGTCTGTCTAATTTGTCTTCAGCTCAAAGTCATCTCTCTGCCTGAGCAGGCGGTGGAAGACTTTCTCAGGGTACAGGAAAAAGTTTCTGTTCCTCTCCAGGTCCTGAGCATTAATAATACGAGTCACCAAAGCTTGTTGTATGGCTGGAGACTCACAGGGGTGATGCCGGACATTGTGACTCACATTCCTCCATTGCTCAATAACTAACAGACCGAGAAGGCCAACTTCCTCACCCCTCCTATATCCAGTAGAGTTGTTGAGTGTCTCCCTGTTTACCACACCTAGAGTGGTTTCAATGTCTCTCTTTGGCACATTAAGTCCAGAGTCTTCACTGGATCCATCTGTTTTACAACTTCTGCTAATATCAGCAGTTGGATTGGGTGTGGTAGTCTCATTAAATGTATCAGTTGAGATATTTTTACTTGAACAGGTCATATTGGTTGTGCTAAATGTGTTAGTTTGTCTTGGTCCACTGGCTGTCCTGGTTCTGGGTTTTCGGGGTCCTGGAGTCTCCTGAATGTTCCTGTGCAGATATGCTGTGTAGTCCTGAACCAGGCGACTTAACCCTGACTTATAAGACAGACGCAGTGACTCAGCTGATCCTAATGGCACCGAGTGCAGGCGAACCTGTTGAAACAAGAATAAAGGCGCTTTCAGATCAGCCCTGTATCCACATTGGATAATTCAGCAGCTCACGATTTATGGCCAGTGCCAACGTTCAGTGCCAACGTTCAGTGCCAACGTTCAGTACCAACGTTCAGTGCCAACGTTGCAGGAAGTAGTGAGTCCTTTATGTAGAGAGGTGGAAAGTAAGCGTGTGGAGATCACAGTGATCGATGGGCATGTACTAGCATGCCTGAATTTGATGCCGGATACCAGAGTTTGCTCCCATTACAGGCCTGCAATTAATACTTTCTTTTTTATTGACTACAGCCAATGCTGAGAACATAAAACCCTGTGAAAGGTCTCTAATGTGTCATAGTAAGGGGAACATGGGACTCTGGGAGCATCATCCATATTTGTCTAGTTTTCTGACACAAAAATCGGATGTTCCCAATTAAAATTACAATTCGGATATTGATGTGAACTATTTACAAGTTGAAAACTCGTAATTAAGATAACTCCGATATGACACGAACACCGCATTAGCCTCTCTCCGCATGTCAGTCATTTTTGTACAATCCTTACCTTATTTTCTTAAAGGGGAACTGCACAAATTTTACATGTCAAAATATGTTTGCAGGTCTTGGGGAGTACTACTGAATATATGCAAAAATGTTGTATAAAGCCTTTATAAAGTCTGAAGACTACAAGTTTGAAAATTAAAAGAATCTCGGGGTGTGGAGTTAAAAGTGAGTTTGCCAGACCTCTGTAGCCCGCTCCTCATCTCTGCTTGAGGCTAGCAGCTTGAGGCTAGCTGCTACTAGCATAACACACCTGAATCTCTGACTGAACTGTCAGGGGTTGAGTTGCATTGTGGGTTATGTAGGCACCAGGTTTTGAATGCATAGGGGAAGAAAAAGGATGATATCTCTGGTTCTGCTGCATCCATTTCTCTTTTGGGTGTTGATGTGTGCAGAGGACATGTAATTTACAGAGCAGATATTTATACTGTAGCAGATATGAAAACATGCATTTTAATTTCAGTTGGACTTTCTGTGCTGACCTGGTGAATTCTCATGTGTAGATGAACGGCAGCTCCCACCAACCACTGCTGCATGGACACTGAACTCATCCTCTTCTTAGTGGTCATCCTCTCATAATGGTCAAGCAGCTCAAGCTTCAGCCAGTTGTCATAGAGCTCTGTGGTCTCAGACATCTTCTCCTGGTTGTTGGCAATGCCAGGGATCAGGCGGAGGTAGTTGTGGATAATCCAGCCAATTCTTGAAGAACTGCTGATGCCAAAAATCCTCTTAGCTTGGGATCTCTCAGTTGATAGGTCCCCCTCTGTAGATCCTTGTGCTCGGACCTGGTGGGATAACAGAAAACGTGTGTCTGTTTTAACATTATGCTTTGTGATACAACAGAAACCTAATGGCTTGAGAAGTGAGCCTGTGAAACCAAATTTGTAATAGATTTTAGCAGTAGCATTTGGTGTCAAATCACACACAAACTGTACCAAGGTAATGAATTCATTAGTTTGCCTCTATAAAACCTTCTCCTGTTCATAGCTGTGTGGCTAATGCAACCAAATTATTGGGAAATATTCTTTACGAAGGGCAAGAGTGGGAATAAAAGAGTCTACAGCCATGCTAGCTTCACACAGTGGTGTGATAGTACAGCTTTCACATAGCAGGAATAATGTTTACCATGTTCACCATCTTAGATTAGTGTATCAGCATGCTAACATTTGCCAATGACACACTAAACACAAAGTATATCAGAGGCTGATATGTCAATAGTTTTGCAGGTCAAGACATTTTACTCAAAGCCACAAATGTGAACCGACTGGAAGCACTAGAGGAAAAGTCAGGGGATCATCAAAGTCAGCAGGCTGCATCCTGGATCCATGGATATCTGGACCAAATTTCATGGCAATCCATCTAATAATTGTCAATATATTTCACTAAAAACAAAATGTCAACCTTATGTTGGCTTCAGAAGATTGCATGTTCTGAGGTTTTTGAACCCTGCAGAGGACAGTATTTAAATGCCATACAATCAATGGACAAATCCAAAAGGTTTTACCCACTTGTTGGGCAACCTGGTCAAAAAGCACAGACAGAGCCAGAGCAACAACCCCTACTCCTCCATAGGTGACCCTGCTGCTGCCTCCCAGCTCTCCAGTCAAGCTGAGGCTGAATGCAGTCTGCTGCTCCCTGCTCATGCTCCGCTGTAAGAAGGCATATTGATGCTGCAGTGCTGCTGAGGAGTCCAGCGAGAGGAAGGTGTTGAGGACAGGATCCAAGGAGATATCAGGGATGATGCTGGCATCTCGAGCCACTGAGAACAGCTCCTGGACGGTGGCTGGAGAAGGAAGACACAAACTGCGACCCATCAAGATCATGGCTATATCTGTCTGTCTAACCAGCGTGTGTTGATATGTGTGTGTGCAACAGGTCTGCTTGTTATCTGTCTTTCTGTGACCCTCTGTGTGTTTATTTGCCCCAATCAGAATGACGTCATCAGCATGACCTGTTCGCCAAAGCACTCATGAACATAAATAGAAATGCATTTGCTCAAATTAAACAATACTTCAGAAGTGTTTCAGAAGTTCTTGGTGGTGTTTTGTCTGCTTAGGAAAAACAAAAATCACTGCCACTGCAAGCTTGTAATAACCATCTGTTTCAGATGCAGTGTAGCTGATAAATAAAACTGAAATCACAGCACTTTTTGTAATCAGATTGGCATTGAGACTTAGACACAACCACTGAACATTAACCTTAATGTCAATATGCAAGCAGCCAGCCGACTGTTACTTCAGCTCAAGCAAGAGTCAAAAAGATATTGACCGTGTTCAATGATATCCGGAAATAACTTGCCTCTGGCATCTGTCTTTAGACTAAATGAAGCTGGTGACATTTTGTGAGAATGAGTAAATGGAAAATGTGTAAATGTAACTGTTTGTGCAGTTTGTGCAGCTAAAGCAAGATAAACTGCAAATACTCAAGTAAACTACAAGTACCTCAAAATTGTACTTAAGTACAGTACTTGAGTAAATACCGGTAGTTACTTTCCACCACTGCCTGTAAAGCAATGGCAAGCAGGAACAAAAATTACCCTGAGGCAAGTAGACATGAATAAATAACTTATTAAAATGTTACACACGGTGCTGTAAAAGATAGCCTAATGAAATAATAAAAATTCTAATATTAATAATAATATAACTTCACTGTGCAACAGTCCAACATGATATAGTGTAATTATTATACTTTCACCACCGTAGCCTACAGCTTAATTACAAAACATAAATGAGTAAGGTTAACATAAACTTAATTAAGGCAACACAAAATGAACCTAACAATGAAAGCTATGTAAAACAAGTCTAATAATTAATTGATATTTCTTAATGTTCATAAACCATCGATTACAGATCATCTATCATTATTTGATGAGCCCATAATCTTTCAAATGTCTTAATTCTCGTTCTTCACCATGCGCACTCGGTCCAATGTCCGCCGCTACGTGACGACATGTACCCATCCTTTAAAATAAGTCCCCGATGCGGAAGTAAATAGACTTCTGACTTGAACCAGCATTCCTGGGTAAAACAATCATATACGTTTAAAACGGGTCGTCCAAACAATAATTCGGGTCCCACTTTAAGATCATAAATTGAAGAAAATGATTCTAATCTCAGTTTAATCATGTCGTCGCCAGACTTCCGTGTCGTTGTCAAGCAGACGTCATTGTCTACACCCTCCACGCGCCGTCATCTCGCATAACAGAAACGAAGAGGAGGTCTGTTCCTGCTTGTGATCGTTAAAAACATAATAGGTGAGTACAAAAGCGGCTCCGTAGGTACATGGCATGTTAAAGTAAAACATGAACGATAAGACTGTGCGCATAAATTTCTGGGCTAACTTACTCCCGTGTGATGGTTTAGCAAAATACTGCAACATTTTTAGCTAACTGACCTACAGACGGGTGACAAATTAAAGGGAAAACCTGAAAAAATGTGTGGAGACACATAATGAATGATGGTTTGAGGGGTCAGATGCCTCCATACAGGCCAGGAGGGCCCAGTGAATGGTTTATAAAGTATTAAAGATATGTAAATTATATGCTATGGCTTTCACAGTCACGGGATCTCAACTAAATTGAACACATATGGGAGAGTTTTGGTGTTATAGTGCTCCACATCACCATCATCAAAACACAACATGAGGGTGTATCGTTTGTAAGAACCGTGTTTATCCCTCCAGTGGAGATTCAGAGACTTGACAAGGAGCTGATCTGGAGGCTTGAGGTGGAATAACACCTTAGTAACACACCTTTCAGCTGTGACCCACCCACCACTCTGTAAACTGTATATTCTGTTCAGGCTCCAAGATGAGCTACCTTGAAGTCATTAAATCCTTTTCTAGCAGCCTGACCAAGGCTGGATTGCCAACTGGGCAAAGAGGGGTCCCTAAAGCCCCAAAGTTGTCTGTGTAGCATTTACTATTGATATTACTAGGCAATTACTTTGTGGTAATTTGATTATTTGCATGTTTATTTGGTCAGAACCACTAAGGTGGCTCCTGTCAAAATGTAGTTTTATTACCTTAAACCTGCAATAACTTGCAATTTTTGGCCACTTCGGGGCAGCCAAAACACATTGTGAACACAACACTGACATATTATCACCTTTTAAGTTGATATGGTGAACTTGTTAGCAATTAGTTGCTCATTTACACATCCAGCAGTTACGGAGCAACATTACAATTCATTTTGAGTCGTGTTTTTTGGCCATCTGGCCTGTCTCTTTAGCTGCCAAACGCTCCACTATGTTCACCAGCTAGTCGCTAACTGTGTCTGTCTGCTGTTTGCTAGTGAACAGTGGGTGTTTAAAGCTTTTTCCCTGAAAACAGCTTCCTGCTGCGGCTGAAAACAACGCTATGAGAGCGGTGAGAGTGAACTAAAACAGTAAAGTTGTGGCAGCTAAACAATGAGCTGAAACTCACTGCAAAGCCCTGTAAAGTCAAAGGGAGCTGTATCTTGCAAGTCTGAAAACTTTATGGAGTGTCCCTTTAACTACCAGTTTATAAAGTTGCTATGACTATAATGTTTGCAAACAATTGCCTAGTTTAATTTCCAGCAGACATATTAGCATTCACTTGGAGTTGTGTGTCTAGTGATCAACTGATCGACATGATATGGAATGGAAAAGGCACAAGTGTGAGATTTGTGCATTAAAGCGAGCGTATAATAAACTGTAATAATATAATCATACATACACTGTGCAGGCAGCTGTGTGGAGATGAGTGCAGCAGTGCATACAAATACATTAATCAATTAGACGATTAATTTTTCATTCCAGGTTGTGCAGCATCATGAGTCAGCGGACGGAGCGACGGGGGATACATGTGGACCAATCAGACCTGCTGTGCAAAAAGGGATGCGGTTACTATGGCAACGCGGCATGGCAGGGCCTGTGCTCCAAGTGCTGGAGGGAGGAGTACCATCGGGTACGGCAGAAACAGATCCAGGACGACTGGGCCTTGGCAGAAAAGTAAGACCTTCTGCTGCATCATTACAGCTGCCCTTGCAGTATATTGCAGTACAGAATATTATTTGGACAAGATACAGTTATGCCAAGTTTTCCTCCGTGTTATGCATGTTATTCTTGATCATTATAATCTCCCACTGGTTGCTGGAATTTGCTCTGTCTAATGTCCTTGGCTCCAGGTTGCAGCGAGAGGAGGAGGCAGCATATGCCAGTAGTCATGGAGCGCAGACGCAGTCCCACTCCCAGTCCACAGCACCACAACCACACCCAGGGCATGCCTCGCTAGGACCCTTCTCCAAGTTCGAGGAGAAGAAGACCAATGAGAAGACACGGAAAGTGACCACCGTTAAGAAGTTCTTCAGCCCTTCATCACGCACCGCTCCCAAGAAAGGTGTGACATTTAGAGCAACGTACAACTCAGTACACAAACCAGTCTACTGTTGTACTTTCCGACTGGTTTGTGGCCTGAAATATTTGAAGCGTCGGGGTTAGGGTTTGTATTTGTACCCTACATTGGTGTTGGCACCAAGTCGGACTTAAAGCTGTCGCCTAACCTTCCACTCTTTTTAATTAGACAAATAACAATCTTGAAGCACAACAAACCTTTTGTTGTTGTCTGCCTGAATTGGCTCAAAGGCTTCGCTCCATGTAGACACAGATTGTGAAAGTAGGAAGGAAAGTATTACTTTTTCTAAATGTGGTTCTTCCTCATCAGAAACCCAAGAGGGCAAGACACCCAGCCCGTCCATCAGCCGCTATGCCAGCTTTGACACAGACCAAGTGTCCAGGGACTTTATGGACTTCTTGAAAAACCTCCAGAAGCCCGGCCGGGAGATCCATAAGCAGTGCCGAGCCTTCATTGTGAACATGTCAAGCAAGAAGGTCTGATTTGACATGTAGTGGCATAATAATAAAAGTCTTCATAATAAAAAGGTATAAACTGTTTTCACGACCTGATCAATGTACTTGTCTTGTCAGGACCTGAGTGCTGACGAGCTGTCGGAGTGCGTTCAGGATTTCTACCAGAACCTGGCCGACCGCTTGATGAGCCACTTTAAAGGTTGGTTCAGTGATCGTAACATTCAACAACTATCACCTTTAAGAAGTTTCTCAGTAAATCTCGAGTATGTGGCGACCACTAGATGGCAGCGCAAGCATGATTTTCCACCCAGGTGTTTAAATTTGACTGTTTATAATGATGCGGCTCTATCTAATGTGGTCTGATGTTTGTTCGCCAGGCTCTTCAGAGTCTGTGGAGCAGGTGATGGACCAAGTGGAAAAGTACATAATGACTCGTCTGTATAAGAGTGTGTTCTGTCCAGAAACCACTGATGATGAGAAGAAGGACTTAGCCACACAGAAGAGGATAAGGTGGGCCTCCCTTTTCATAATAATAATAAAGATATATATCGGGAGTAACTACTAGAAGTGTAACGATACACACATACAATTACATTTTGTTTCGAGGCGAGTTTGCTGGTTTTAGTGTTACGTTTAGTGGAAGCGTGGGTTTCTTTTTGTCACAGAGGTCGTGTGGTTTGTTAGTTTAAGTCACACACTAATAAAGGAAAATAAATGTTTATCTTTTCAAGTTGTCTGTCTATTTTTCCTCAATGTGCATCGATCACATATCTTTATCTCCTTTTTAATACTGACAGGTTATTTTCTGTACATTCTCTTAATATGATTGAACATATTTCTATGTAACACCTTTTTCTATTCAGGTTAAATTTTATATGCATAAATTATTTAACCTGGGTTACACTTGTCTTTAATCTTCAGCAGTCTGTGAAAACTTCTGTCTGTTTGTGCACTTGATAACACAATTATTTGTTTTTATTAGCATTGGGGTTTTTTCTTACATGTGAATGAACAGTGGCAGCTGCTGACTGCACGTGTTTGTCATCCAAAGGGGGAAGGGACTGTAACACGTGTGTACAGTAACATCATAGGCTTACTGCATTGATTGTGTGTGTTGCAGGGCCTTACACTGGGTGACCATACAGATGCTCTGTGTGTCTATGGATGAAGAAATCCCTGAAGTCTCTGAGAATGTGCTCAAAGCAATAACAGGTCAGAGCGTGTGCTTGAACCTGAAGTCCAACTGAAATAAAACTGCATGTGTTTTTCTGCTACATAGACAGATATCTGCTCTGTAAATCACATATTCTGTGTTCTCCGTCTACGTAGATGGAGAAGTTGTTTCCAAACAGTTTTTATGTATGTTTGTAATTTGAAACCATATTTGCATACGGTCAGGGCGAGGCAGACAGCACGAGAGCCACCGACTTTGAACAACCCACATTAGCTTTCCTGCAAAAGTCTACTTCTTATCTAACTTAAAAACATAAACACACGTCTTGTCCTGCACCATAGCTTGTTGAACGAGCCACCAAACAAACTACATCTAATTAGCTGCTCAGCTGCAGCACATTAGACAGTAAACGTACCTGCAAATGTCATTTCGGCCCTGTTAGATGCTGGTGTGGTTCTTACTCTTCAGTACCACAAACAGCACACTGTTTGCCCACGACATGACGGCTACAGCGCACATTTTCTTACTTTGTCTTTCGTTCCCTAAACACCGGCACTCTGGGAGCCTGCCAGCTGCTGTCAATCAAACACAGAAACCGACACGCCCCTCCAGCCGGCTGAGAGGAAAAGGAGCATTTTTGTCCTTTCCCCAAAGACCTTTTTTCATCCTTTAATAATAAAAGAACTACTGACAATAAAATAAAAACTAAAACTATCAAAACTTGCATTAAAATTGTCAACGCTGTATGGCTACCAGGCAGTGCAGGTGGTGAAGACAAACGCTGTACTGTGAATATAAAATGTTTCTTTAAGTTTGAATCCTTTGTAAATGGGGGCTTTGCTTATATATTTTAACTTTAGAGCAGAACACAGTGCTGTACAATGTCTCTTATTCACCCACACACACACTGGGATGGAGGCAGATATCTCAATAAGATAAAAATATCTGCATGGCTAGATACCACGCGATTCATTTGCCAATTATTTTTGTTTTTGTTTTGGTCAATAAAATGTCGGAAAAATCCCCTTGACAGTTTCTCATAGCCCCTTCAAATTCCTTCTTTTGTCTGACTGACAGTCCAAAAACCAGTAAATAATTACTTTTGAGCAGCTGGAACCAGAGACCTGAGGCCCCAAAATTCTGTCAATCAATCAGCTCTAGCAGTTTTTTTTCTAATTTGGGTGAAATGACCCGTGGATGGTTTTTGCAGGAAACTGGCTTTAGTGAGGATTTGTTAATCTATCCAATCCCTCAGTTGTATGTATCTTTGCCTATTCCAGATGTCATTGAGATGGACTCGAAGAGGGTTCCTCGGGACAAACTCGGGTGCATCACACGCTGCAGTAAACACATCTTCAGCGCCATTAGGATCACCAAGAATGAGCCGGCCTCAGCTGACGACTTCCTCCCTGCGCTCATTTACATTGTGCTCAAGGCTAACCCTCCACGACTCCAATCCAACATCCAGTACATCACCCGCTTCTGTAACCCCACCAGGCTGATGACCGGAGAGGACGGATACTACTTCACCAACCTGGTCTGTTTTTTTTTTTCTTTCTCTCTTTCTTCAATCCTTGTCTAAGCCAGTTTGAACTGTAGGCGTCTAGTTGGGTTAGTAGTAATGGGATCCTACATAAACTCCTTTCAAAACCTTTTCCACCGCAAGTTTAAACAGTTAGTCTCAGGTTATTTCACATGAGAGATCTGTACATTTCAGTTGAAAAGAGGTGACATCATGTACTTCTGTGCACCAATCAGGATTTAGAAACATTTGTTGTTTGTTCACTGTCAATCAAATCTGATCAAACCACACCCACACGGTCCTAATGAAGCAGAGTAACCGAGTGTTAAAATCTTAATAAATAATATGAGCCATCATTTTCAGCTGTGTCCTGTGTTATTTTTAAATTTTTTTTAGTGCTGTGCAGCGGCCTTTATTGAGAAGTTGGACGCTCAGTCTCTCAACCTTTCCCCAGAGGAATTTGAGCGCTACATGTCAGGCCAAGCCTCACCACGATTCAACAGCTCCGAGGGTGACTGGCCAGACAGCGGCCCGGCTCTTGGCGTGACTGCCACCAACCCTGTCCTGGCTCAGCTCAACCACAATTTGGAGCTGCTGTCGGGCCTCAGCAGCCGGCAGGAGACGCTGATGGAGGCTGCCCAGAGCCTGCAGGCCGACCTCCTCTCCTGGCCTGAGGGTGTACAGCGGGAGGTGCACGACATCCTGGAGAAATACCCTCTAGAGATTCTGCCTCGCACAGTGTCTGCCATTGATGCCAACAACGTGGACAATGACAACCTGCCACCACCCCTCACGCCCCAGGTATTTGCTGGGTAGTGGAGTCTACAAATGGAGGAAAAACATTTCACATAGAGCAAGGGTACTCCTCCTTGGAAAAGTCAGCTCATTGCCTGTGTTTTGAGTTTGATGGTAACATCCCACATACACAAATCTCCTGAATAGTTTGGAGCCTCGTCTTGTTGAGCTTCTTCTGCACCTTAAATGCCCGGTTACACCAGTATTTATAACAGCAAAATCAATTTATTTCAATCGAATCGCAGTGATCAGTGGAGTCACTCGCAGGGGTGAAACAAATCTGCACAAATCTTTCACATGCAAAGTCGCACCATTGACCAATAGCAAGTTGTCTGGACGGTGCTGACCTTTGAGGGAACGGAGAGCTGCAGAGTCCAAAATGTAGGAGGGCAAGGCAAGGCAGCTTTATTTATATACAACATTTCAAACACAGAGGCAATTCAAAGTGCTTTGCATAGGAAAAGAAAAGCATTACGCTAATGTAGCTTATTAGTTGTGTTGCTCTATTTGCTTTTATTAAAAATCCTCTGTCAGAGTCTAAACTCACACAAGAGGCTTTTAGACAGTTATGAGACAGGAGTTGATGGGACAAATAATGAGCTTGCTACCTGACAGTAAGCAAGCTAGTTGTCTGTGTTGACTAACTCTTTATAAAATGAAACAATGTACAGTCCTGAGAACAAAATGGCAGGAGGGAATAAATGGCACAGAGAAAACTGAAAAAACACAGAGACATATTGTGACTGACACTACCATATTTCTGGCCTGCTAGCATGTTAGCTGTCATACTCGCCAGCTACAGTAGTCCACTAGCACAAGAAGGGTCTAACAATATTTATTGTCAGATAAAAAATTAGCCAAATATTCTTTCTTGTAGTGTGTTAGCTGTGAAGGAAATACTATGCTAAATTACCTAAAAAATACAACCTGCTGGATGTTACATAAAGTGCAGGTTAGCCTGTTGGAGAAGCTAACATTTATGTTAGCCATACAAAACCAATACATACAATACATCCACTGGAGTAAAACTGAAAATATGAACCTCTTGTGCTGTTAGTTTGATCATACTGTCTTCAAAACATAGATAAAAAATATAGAAATTGGATCCTACTCTATTTTTTTCACACCTTGCTAATGTTAAAATGCTAATGTTAGGTACAAATGTCTTTATATAAAAGACTGAAGATAAAGTTTTATCTGCCCAGTAATGCTTTTAATACATAATACATTTCGCTCTTTGTGTGGCTTTGTTGGGTTTTTATTTCACTTGAGGAGCCTTTGGTGTGACCGTACCTTTATGGTTATCAAATCCCCTTTAAAGCCCTCAGCTGCCACTTCTGCTAACTGCTAATTGTCACTGTTTTCCCTTTTATTTTAGTAACCACCATTTCTAATTTAACTGATACAGGTACTGCGCAAAGAAAAACAGCAAGTGTAAACTTAAGTGATGTGTTTGTGTTTCTGTTTGAGGCGAGTTTAACTTGTTAATATAGCAACATAATGCCATTTTTCGCTGTGTTTAATATTTTGTGCAGAGCTGTTTATGTGTCTGTTTGGTGAATTGAATTCCAGCTGTGACAGATTTAGAGGAAACACAGAACCACTCTGGAACAACATCACATTTTCTCGTCAAGTATCAAATTAACTTGAAGAGGCCCTTCAGTTTTTTTTTATTTTTTATGTAAACACACTAAGTTTTAACATTGTACTGTGTTTTTTAGATTTTACTGTATTTTGGCTGGCTTGAATCAGAATGAAATACACATGTTATGTTATATGAAAGAATACTAATAATGTATTTTGAATATTGATTTATTTTGTGATGTACTATATAATATTGTGTGCAAACACAAGGCGGTGTTGTCTGATTGCCTGTTGAAATACTGCTGCCTGACTACTGATTTTGTTTTTGTTCATTGACTTGAGAATGTTTTTAATATTACTAAAATAACAGCACTTTTAATTCAAGTAGCAGGGAGACGAGTGAACATATAAAAGCCTGTAAAATGTTTGTTTACTGGAAATTACCATATTTGGAGAACCAGAGCCCCGTTGCCATTTGCGGTTTAACTAATCCAGACTAACATGATGTTAGCTAGCTAAAATGATCCGGTTAATTCTTATAGAGGAACTTGTTGCCTTTTTAAAATCTAAAATGAAGGGATCTGAAAAACCAGTGCACTCTTATTTTGAAATAAAGGCACCATGAGTAGAGAGAGTCAAATCCATGATCAGCTCTCGTATAATTGGCTGTTTATTGACCATATGATTGGACTCATGAATCGGTAGCATGGCGCTATGGCTGCAGACAGCACTTTTGTACTGCAGTTGGACAGTAGTTAATTGAAAGTTACCTTAAAGGATAAGTCTGGTGATATTCTGTATTTTTGTTGTTGTCAACAAATCCCTTGAAAATACCACAAACAACAATAAACTGATCCTTATAACAAGTATTGTCTGTGTAAAGCCTGATATATCTTATTCCTCTGTGCCATAGAGCTCCATTGTTGTCCAAAAACTATTAAAAACACATCAATGTTGCACTGGGTGGCATCTTCCTTCATTACAATGATCCCACATGCACCAGCCTAGTGCTGTAAATACTCAGCCCCAGATGTGTATTAATCCGCAGCTGAAAATAGTCCCCAACAAATGCACTATTTACTCCTGTTTGAGTAACGTTTGCTAAAAACTACAGTGCCCAACTGTTTTAGGAAAGTTTTGAAGCCGGTGGTGGATTAACTGGAGAAATGTTTCAGTCATATCGTGTCTCTGACAGCCGTTTCATCCTGGAGATCAGCGGGGTAGATAGGTGGTCTTCTTTGGGTTGTTCATTTGTTTTGGCAGGGGGTCCCGGCTCTGGACCTGCAGTGGGTCAGGTTATAACATTGCTGTGGGCCAGGCTCAAGGTCAGGGGTCACCATAAGACTCGTTATATGGGGATACATATGGGGATCTATACATTTTTAAAATTTACTATCCCATCCTAATCTATAGGTCAGTCTATGAAAGAAATGAGAAAGATATTGAAATAAATCTGTAAAGCTTATCCATTTTTGGCCATTTTGCACTTTTGCAACAGCCCCTGACTTCCGCTCGTCAGTTTGTTCTGTGAAGTCGTCTTTGTGTACATTTTGGTACGAATATTACTGCAAAAATACAGATGCTTTTCGTATCTGTTCATATCCAAATAATGTATTTTATTTACATCCCTGCTGTGCCAGTTGTCTTATAATCCGTCTACGTCCTCATCATCAGTGTTTAAATTCAACCGCTATTCAACCCACAACGTGTAACATGTGAAAACACCTTATTTTAGCACCACCTGGTGGTCAAGTCGAGAATGACAAAGCAAAGACTGCTCCAGTTTTCACCGGGAATGTTTCATTTTCCCACAAACAAAACGTAACAAAGTGCATTTAAGTACAGTTTTGAGGTACTAGTACTTTACTTGAGCATTTTCATTTTATAGTACTTTGTACTTCTACTTCACTACCTTTCAGACAGATCTGTCAGATGTAGACAGAAAAAAAGCCTCCTCAAGTACATAATATGCAATTTACTGTTTATTTATTTTTGATACTGTTAGGTGACATGTGCGGGATTTCTGGAGACTGAAACAGCAACAAACTTTCTCTACCAGAAGCCTCCAATGTGCAAAAGTGACGAAATGCAGTTTTAAAGGGCCATTGTCTGAAGTCACTCAGCTATAAACAGCAAGTCATGGCTTCTCGAGGAATTGTACTTAAACATTTATCATATGGGGAATATTTGTCATTGGTTTCAACTAGAGTTTGCATCCATTGAGATGTACGTGTTTCTTATAACATTATCATCGTACAGTATATACACAATTCAAGATAAATTAAATGCAGATAATGTTTATACATGCTAATATGTTTCTGAAAAACAAGTAACGAAAGCTTTATACATACAGTAAGGCATAGAATATATACAGAACTAACCTAAAGGTATTAGTATCAAACATCTGTCAAATATTCACACTGCAACAAAACAAAGAATTCAAAACATTTTATAGTATATACAAAAATACTTATGCAAATGTCCCTAGGAATATCTTAATAGAAAAAATAATAGGAATCTCATCAGGAGGACATCACATTATATTTGAAACATGCACTTGCCGCAGAGGGTTTTCAGTTCAGCGGTGGGCCACATGTCTACATGTGTTGTTGTTTTTGGGGTAACTCTGAATCACTGAGAAACAGCGGTTCTTGGTGTAGGAATACTTGGTCTACTGTGCTCATTGGTCCTCGTTTAGTACTTTAAATTCTCACCTGTGCTCCACAAGCTTGTGTGGTGAGACGTACAGTACGCAATAATCTCATACGGACTTTAAACGTGCCGTCTTTCTTTCCTCTATCACACTTTGGACTCACTCTCTATGTTGGCAATGTCCCCGTTCCTCTCAGTCTGCTGGCTATTCCCCTGGTTGTCCAGGCTGGTCTTGGTCTCCTGACCCTCCTGCTCAGACTCTGGCAGCCCCTGCTGGCTCAGCTTACTGGCCAGAGACCAGGTAAGGGGCAAGCGGGCGCGGTTGGTCATGTCAGCAAGCTCTTTGGCACTGCAGGCGGGTGTGTTAGTTTCGTAGATATCGTGGAAGCTGTTGTAGTCCACCTCGTAGAAGCCGTCCTCCAGTGTCAGGACTGGCGTGAAGCGGTAGCCCCACTTGATCTCGCTGCCGATGTATGAACTCCTCGCCTGGCACGTCATGCCTGGAGACACAATGCAACATTAAGGATTAAAAGTTGTGGTATATAGATGTATAGAAAAAGTTCAGTTTGAGCCACCATAGAGGGTCAATTCATCCAAATTACAAATAAGCATTTTTCCCACTTTCCTCTAACGGTATCCATCCATAGTTTTGGTTTTATTTGTCCAGGTTTTTAGATATCTGTCTCTCAGATTTCTGCCTACACCAGAATACAATGGTTTCAATGGAATTCTGTGGTGCTCACTGTATTCCCACAATGTAAACAGGAATAAGTTTAGTATAATTCTGCCATGGATTCAGTGAGCATGAGCCCTGTCTTTTTAAGGCAAACTGACACCATTAAAAGTATGCAGAATTAGCAATTAGCAATGTACCCGTTGTACAAACAAAATGTACAAACAACTATCACTGGATTACTCTGATACTGAAGAAAACTTTAAAAAGTGATGATTCTGCAGTTATAAGGAGCGTCTTTTTTACACAAAACAAAGACTGTGGCTTTTGTCCCCCCAATATTTACATTGGAGTTACATTAGGACCAGTACAAACAGGAGGACTGATTATCAAGCCAAACTATTTATTACTCTGCATTGTAATAAAAAGAGTCAAATGTGTCCTAAGTCTAAAGGTTCCACCAGTTAGAGAAGTGAGATGATATAGCTGAATATAGCCCGAACGTTTTGAACATGACTGATATGATGAATTTTCCATTGCACATGTTTTCTTCAGTCACTTCAGTCACACTTTATCATCCAGCCCTCCACAGTTAGCTTAACTGAAGCCAAGACACTCACAGAAAACACGACTCCCTCTCTGTGTCTCAGAGGGCAGTGGGTATTAATCACTTCCCAACGCTATTTACTCGTGTTTTGATATTTATCAGTGTGCTCTTTGGCTCAGCTGTCTGCAGAAAGTCCTCTGTGAGCCTCAAGCAGCTGCTTCAAAACACGCCACTCGGGCATTATGTAATTGGTTCATTTTATTATGGCTGAAAAATGATCGCCTACCAGTTTCTAACAGATATCAGGCATCTCAACATCATCTGATCTAATATATTAGCATGCTAACATTTGCTAATTAGCACTAAACACAAAGCACAGCCGAGGCTGATGGGAATGTCATTAATTTTGCAGGTATTTGGCCAGTTTCAAACTTTGACCTGACGATGGCACTAAAGCAAAAGTTCAGGGGATCACCAAAGTCAGGAGAATTCGTCCTCTGTGAACAACAAATGTCTGTGTAAAATATCATGGCAATCCATACAATAGTTGTTGAGATATTTCCGTCGGGACCAAGGTGGTGGACCAACTGACAGACTGACATTGCCATCCTTTAAGCCATACTGCTGACCTGGCTAAAAATATTGCAACTGCTAAATTGATTTTCAAAAGACAGTATCACTTATTGACATGTATTGTAACGATGAAGCAGGTCCGGGTCTTCTGTAAATCAGAGGTAATGAAATACAATAATCATGATGTTTTCTAAAATATTGTATATAAGGGTTCATGTGGGATGAAAGGTACTGTGTTAAATCCATTTAATAACAATTAGTGTATACATTATTATAATCTACGCATAATAACATCACAAATACAACATCTAACTGTGGCCAGAAAACGTCTCAAAAACGACTCACCTGTGGCCTCCACCATCCCCTCCAGAATCACAACAATCTCCAAATCTTCCTTGGCCAGGTGGGCTTGTGAGATCTCCCAGAAGGGGCTGTTCTGGTTTATCTCATGGCAGATGATGAGTGGCGACACTAAGAAGAGCCTGTCATCTCCCGTGTTGTAACCCACATTTATGTCCGTCTGGTTCAAAGGGATGAACTCCCCTTCCTTGGTCTGCTTAGACTTGATAAGCTTGGCCCTGATTGAAGCCTCCACGATGTGCGAGTTTCGGAGGTCTCCGACTCTGAACATCAGGCACAGCCGTCCATCTCTCATCGAGATGACCGCATTGGTGGAAAACACTAGTGTCTCAGCTCTCTTCTTGGGCTGTGAGATCTTAACAAACATGCAACCCACCATGAAGGCATTCACGATAGATCCCAGCACCGACTGAATTAAAAGCAGAAGTATGCCCTCGGGGCATTTGTCCGTGATGACCCTGTATCCGTAACCAATGGTGGTTTCTGTCTCAATGGAGAACAGAAAGGCTGATACAAACCCATTGAGGTTATTGACACATGGAGTCCACTGGTTGTCTGCTAAATGGTCCAGATCACCCCGAAGGTAAGCAATAAGCCACCACATGAAGCCAAAGAAGAGCCATGTCACTGTGTACACCAACACAAAGATGAAGAGGTTGAACCTCCATTTGAGATCTACCAGCGTGGTGAAAATGTCCGTCAGATAGCGGTACGTCTCGCGAACATTCCCGTGATGGACGTTGCACTTCCCGTCTTTCTGGACGTACCGCTGGATCTTCTTTGTTCTGTCCATTTCTGCCAGCTTTTTAGGCAGGTCCTCACGGGCCTGCTTCGGCAACTTAGGCTGTCTGATGATGGCCGGGCTCTCCACATCCTGCTCCATGGGGTTTCTAGGTGGATTCAAGCCTACAGAAGAAGAAACATGGTAGTTATTAGTAATAATAGTTAGTTAAAAGTGCAGGGACCCTGTTGTTTCTGCTTTGATTTAGAGCACTTTCAGCAGGGGGAAGTACATTTACAAGTACTGTACAATTTTTAGGTTTTAAGCTAAAACTTTACAAGAACATTAAACTACAACGTAATGCATAAGTCATAATAATAATCCAATGATATAACACTATGAAAGGAGCCATTCTGTCGCCTATGAGTACTTTTATTTTTGATACTTTAAGTACATTTTGCTGCTAATACTTCAGTTCTTACATAAGTAAAATTACAAATGCAGGACTTTTACTCGTAATGTCTTTTTATAGTATGGTATTGCTACTTTTACTTTACTAAAAGATCTCAATACTTCTTCTACCACTGGACACTTTAAAGGGGCTGTAGTGTGTAACATGGACATCCTGATTTTCTATGGAAGATTTAAAATTCCTGAATAAAAACAAAGAAATAATATGTATTTCCTTTTATGTATGAATTTACAGAATCAGAAATCAAACCAGCTGTGGCTCAGACTACGTCTACATTAAGCCGTCGACATTTTAAAATGCAGTTGTCGTATGAAAATGATTTGCGTCCACATTAGTGTTTCTAGGTTGTTTCTGTAAAGACCTCTGTAACACCTGAACAACATAAAAAATGCTAAACTTCTTTTTCCAGCTGGCAAACAACAAAACTGCGAAAGTGACCGAATCATTGTTTTATGGTCGCAACATTGACCATAAACGATGACATAAATAACGGTGCTGTATGATCGGCTACATCGACGTTTAAAATGTGTTATCACAGAGAAGATAGAAATGTCTTAAATTTGCACCCACACAGCCGCCGCCCCATATTTTTCTATTTCTGTTGTCAGAAGTATGAAATAGTTAATATTTAATCAAGGTCCATAAACACTACATGTTCACCAGCAGCCATGGGGGCTGAAAACAGAGTAAACAAGTGTTTACAAATGTAAACGACTTAATATGGACATTCTCTGAGATTGACTGGCAGCAACACAAACAAGGCATGCATGCAGATAATATCATAAACAACAGACCTCCTACTCTTGCCATTGTTTCCAGAACCACCACCACGAGTTGAGACCAGTATGCAGATCCTTCAGTAGTACTAAATAGTCTCAGCATGAAACTGTGCAGCTACAGTAAGGCTGCAGGAAAACATGTCACCACCCACACTGCCAAAAGCAAGCTACACTTTGTCACATGCAGAATAGAGAGAGCGTGTAACCCTGAATTAAGGTTGCTCAGGAACTCCTCAGCACCGACGGGGAAATCATACTGAAGATAACTAAAGGATTAGAAACGGTGTCAAAGTAGAGTTTTAACTGTGACCTTAACTGTGTCCGTTTCTATATTTAACTTCCTTGGTATCCTGACAGGCAAAACATCACGTCACATTAGTTTTCATGAGAAGGTGCGAGGAAGCGTTTTCTCTTTTGGTAATGGAAATACATTGTCAGTGCCAAAATGAAAAACACTCACCTGTCCAATCACAGCGTGGGGGCTACATACATACTGCAGCCATGACAGACAGCCCTTCACATTACATCAGGTTTGTTTAAATTAGATTGCATTGGCAGGTCTGCTGGACAACACAGAAATGCTAATGAAAAAGTTATTACAGACAAAAAGTTAAATAAAAGGAATTTTGTATGACAAATTCTTTGTTTGATTTGTTTAAATTTAGGTATTTTAAATCTTCCATAAACCAGCTGGTGGACAACAGATAAAGAAATAGCATTTTGAGTTTTCCCAGAAAGGTTTGTATGGCGAACTAAATCTGAACGAATCACAGAGTAACGTACGGAGTGCCAAAGTTTATGTTGCAGTCAAGATGTGATTTAATACATCGTATGGACTCTTTACTGCGCTGTTCTCTTCATGAGTATTGTGTGCTTCCTACAGTCGGACCTCCACTGAGGGAAAATAAAGCAGAATTATTTTGTGATCCCTCTGACGTGGCTGTCACGTACAGAGTTTTTAATTTGCTGTGGACAGATATCCCTTACTGTACACATTGCCTAAGCCACCATCAGTGTTTTTACCACTGGAACAAATGGCTGTGTTGAAGCCGTTTTGCTCTCCATTCACGGGGGAATATTAGGAGCTTGAGCAGCGCTGGTTTCCGTGGCAACGCACAGCTCAGTCTACCCAAGTGCTCACAGTCTATCAGGAATGTACTGGATGAGGCCTCACAGCATTGGACAACATTTTGTCTGTTTCATCTTGTTTCGGAGGGCCCGAGGAAGAACAATGTACCGTATCTGCTTAGTGCATAAAGCTGTCATTCATGTAACATCTGTTTTTTTTTTTGTTTTTTTTTGCTCTAATAGATGAATATCTGTGAATAGAAACACAATTATACAGGCTGGTTTAGAGCACGTGTGTTATGATGGTACTAAGAGTAAAGAAACAATAAAAGCAAATTTAATCAACAATAGCAATAGCAGCAATGCTTTACAATTTATTCTTGTTCTGTATGTTTTTCGGTCGACTGACACTTCTGCATACGTCCAGCTACAGAAACAATTCAAATGTAAAAAATGTTATGCTCTTTAAGGACATTTATGTTTCCATTCGACTTTTCCAACTCACAATCCTACCAATTTTACATTTTAGCCCACAGGTTTTTGAGCAGTGTGGGTGCAATACATTTGAGCTGTCAGACTTTTCAGGCAAATTCATTTCAGATTTCTGCATTTTCAGCAATGCTTTGCAATTTATTTCAGCTGTCAGCATTCACACACATTTTCTGCATTGGAAATGCGATTTTCTAGTTAAATATTATATCTGTTATATTAACAATGGATCAAATGACTATGTGCATGTGAAAGGTGTCGCATGTAGTGATGAACACACAGAGAATTATCACCCAAAACTAACCCAAACACTGTTTGGATGCTTGTAAAAACATACTTGGTTAGAGGTTATTGCTCATATTTTAAACAATATGTTTAAGGACTAACTGATGTGTTTGGTAAACGTAACGCTCTCTCTGGTAACTGGTTTGGCTGAGGTTGCTGCAGTGTAAAGTTGCCCAAATCCAAATAAGGAGCAGGACAGAGCCGCTAACGTTAGCTCTGATATAGCAGCATCCTTGACCAGCTAACACACAGTGGATATCCTAGTCCTGAACAGTGCTTTTGCTAACGTAACCTGTAACCCCACAAAATAATGTAGGTAATTATACGCTAACTCTTGGCTTTGGAAGAAAGGCGAGGTTACTACTGTCGGTAGTAAGATAGTTGGCATGCTAACGTTAGCGACTTGAATTAGAGCAAACACACTACAGTTTTGGTGGTGTGGTTTTGGTTTTGGAAAGGGCTAAAAATAAAAAAACACACCCTTCAAACTTTTTAGATGCTGAGGATTGATCTTAATAGAGCTTTATCATGCTAAAAAAATCCAAAGTGTGTAGCTACGGTTGCTAAGCACTGATTGGCCGATCGCTGATCGGAGGCGGGGTTTAGCAAACGGTTAAGTGGATTGTTAAAGCAGGTGTAGCAAAGTCACTAATGGAACTAAATTTAACTACTTATTGTATTGTTATTGTACACAAGGTGGTTTGTTTCACTGATGGTTATACAAAGTGCTGAAAAACGTGTTTGGTCTGCAGCAGGATGTGGTGACATGTTGTGTGGGATGAACCTTTATTCAAAGGAAAGTCTATCGAGACATGTGAACACATCAGCAGACACAAATTTTGTTCATGAATTTGTTTCTAGTTCTCTTTTTCATTATTTTTGCTGTGTAGGGGAGATTTTTAATCAGGTATCTATCCAGATCTAGCCAAAATCGAGCTGAGGCTGCATGGGGACACGTGCTATTTTTAGGCATACAAACAGCTGAGCACAGGCACATGCAAATAATTTTCTAATCTTACCACAGTATTTCTCTAGCTCTTTAGTTCTCAGGTGAGAATGGTGGTCAGTGGATGAAAACGAGACAAACTTTACCCTATACAGTATGATGAATTTCAAAAGATCAATCTGGTCGTGGCAAAAACATTAGCCAGTGCAAATCGCCATGTTCATGTTTTGAGCATCAGTGATATGCAGCCGCCCGGGGGCGTTGAGTTCATTTCAGACGTGTGAAGGACACAATGTAAAAAAAAGTTCATTAATTAATAATGGTAGCATAACAAAAATGCTATGTAAACCTCTGTATTGTTAATGCAGTAATCCTAAATCATTTTCAGCTTCCTTTAAAGATACCTGAGAGAGCTTTACTGTTTTGCTGTTTTGTCTTTTGACTGATGTTCAATTCTAACGTCTTTTTAGGAGAATATTAACTGTAAGACAAATTAACCAAAAAACAAAGTAGGCTGAACATTTTTTTACAGCCCTGAGTAGTGCCTCAGGTATTCCTTTCAGGCTGCATACAGGCCCCGACAACCTCTACCAGTAAGGTACTGTAGGGCAGCCAAACACTCGCTGCTGCTGTGAAGCTGATTATTTTGAGTGCAGAGTAAAAAGTGAAGGCACTCAGATGAGTGGCTGGACAGCAAGAGAACAATGCTCAGAGAGATGTTGGTAAGAAAATTAACCTCAAACTGTGAAAGTGAGGGGGGCAAAAGCAGGATTTTGAAAAGTGGTGGGGGACATGTACAGCCATCACACTGCGTTTTCTGTCATTATTAACCGATGATTCGGTTAAACTCACAACCGCTGCCATTTGTAACTGAGAGAAACACAATATGTTCTCAAGCACGGTCAAACTTTCAGACTGACACAGGTGCAGTTCTGGTGGGTGCTGAATCACCATGTTACCAGCCTAGATACTGTGTTACTACCAGGATCCTTCATTCAGAGATACAGTGCATTACAATGACTGTCAAGAACTACGGCTTTCATGCTCTGCTATGGCGGCAAAACAGGTATCACACTTAACTGGGAAATACCACCAAACTAGAAACTGTCTTTGTTTGCTTTTAGCAGAGGTAACAATATAAATGTAAGAACATGGTTCCAGTGGGAATTATGTTTTATTAAAGATGAAACAACTGCAGTGGGAAACAACAAGTAAGCTTTTATTACACTGTAACAGCTTTTATTTGAGAAAAAAACTGCACTTATTAAAAGACATCCTGTTAAATTATAGAATAATTGGCTTTAAAATAATAATAATATTGTTTAAGATTACTGACTTTATTAGAATTACTGGCTTTATTAAAGATGAATTACATTTGCTTGAGATTACAGCCTACAGATTAACTGGATTTATTTGAAAATTATATGGTTTTATTATGATCAAATAAACAATCTGTTGTACTAAAGGGAACATTGGATCCAGTCATCACTTTCACATTAATTAGCAAATATTTCATATTATATAAAACCAGCTATTAGTTATTATGAGCCGTTGATGCTGATATATGATATTTGAATTATCTCACAATATAAAGCTCTACTGTTAAAGCTTCCTCACATCTCCTCTCTCATTCAAATCTTGTTACTACAATACACAACCCAATAATAATAATAGTACCCCATATGTACACACTAATCTTGGTAGAACTGGTTTCAGGTATTATGCAACTTTTAAATGGTATGAACTGCAAACTGCCTTATATTCTTTCATCCCCCTTGGTGATTTTAAAGCTTTATTATCTGATGTTTTTATGACTATGAGAATTGTTTTAATTAATTATTTGTCGATTATGGTTGTCTGGCCTTGTTTGCATTGTTTTGGTACGCTGAATGTTCTCAGAGATGTCAATCTCAACAAGACCACTTGATTAAATAAGGTTTAATTAATTAGATTTGTTCATGTCACCACCTAATAGCCATTTAGGTATGATGAGCAGTAATTCTTGTAGACATTGGTGTAAAATAGGTGTGTAATTTCCATTATGATCAGATGAGAAGTGATGATAGTGATTTTCCATCTATTTCAATTTGGACGGAATAATTGCTGCTTTTGCCTTTAACTAGATATATTTAAAAATAACTTTTCTTTTGATAGAATAAACCTGAATTAGCAAGTTAGAGGATAAAGCACTGTAAGAAACGCAGTAATTAACTGGCAGCAAATTGTAAAGTAACTTACAGTAAAAGAAATCACGGTATTTTTACTGTGTTTTATTTAGAGTAACAATCATGTACCTGTAAAATAAAACAGTAAATTCCAAGTACTGTATTTTTGTTTACGGTAACAGTGTTGTAACTGTAAAATAAAACACAGTAGCCTAATTTCCAAGTAGCCTAGTGTAGCTCCACAGTGGCTGGCTTTATTAGCTTGTAGCCGGTTACTGTGGAGATCACTTGTGTTTACAGGTGAAAGAAAAGTCTTGTAAAGCTCAGTAACAGGGTTTTATTATGGAGCAGGCTATGCTAAATGATGCTGGGATCAGGTGCATCCGCAGGAAGCAGAGAGCAAACTAACAGAGGGGGTTGGAGATTTCCCGTTGCCATGGAGATGGAGGTTGATCCAGATCATAATAATATTAATAATAGCCTCCCAGTCTTCGTTTATTCTGCCTTTATATGCACCAAGTGTGGCTCCTCTAGCAGCCTTTGCCCTGTGTTGTGGTGATGTGAGGCCGCGGGCCTGCGGGCTCATTCAGCCTGGAAGATTTTCTTCAACAGCTTCGAGTTTGTTCCATCTATCAGGCTGCTTTTCCTTCATCATGTCACAGGAGGAAAATCAGCCATCGGGATGCTCTAGGCCTACTATAAATATTCATTTTCATATCTAGATGCGTGTGTTTTTTTTCTTGCACACTGATTATTCTCTTAATTAATCTCTGATTCGCCTTGCACTGTTATGTAACTATCCACCCCCACCGCCCCCCATATAACAAGATGATTAGGCTACATTTAACAAGCTATGATGAGTATCGCTAACCAGGAACAGCCGAGGGAAAGGTGCATACCTTGTGCAGCAGATCAGCGTTCACTCTCCGGGTCATTTTAAGACGTTTTTTGCTCCCATGAAAAAGCTCAGCTGAGGTTGTAGGTTGTGATTATCAAGTCGCACTCTGCGAAAACCGACTGAAGGATAGCCACTAATTCCCTCTTTCCTCCATCCCTCTCCACAAAAAAAAAAGGCATCGGCCGTCAGCCTCCACCCCTCAGCTGAGAGAGAGAGAGAGAGAGAGAGAGAGAGAGAGAGAGAGAGAGGCGGAGACATGAGTAGTGATGAGAGTGAATACAACTATACTTACACACTACTGCATGTTAAAGATAATATATTACAAACAGGGGTGGAAGAAGTATTCAGATACTGTACTTACTAAGTAACTAAGTAGCAATACCACATTACAAGTGAAAATACTCCACTACAAGTAAAAGTCCTGCTTTGAGAATATTACTTAAATAGGCTAAAGTATTATCAGCAACATGTACTTAAAGTACTCATGATGGTGAAAAATGACCCCTGTAAGTGTTTTACTATTATTACTGATGCATTCAAGTGTAATTAACATTTTCTTGGTTGTAGTTGGTGGAAGTGGAGCTGATTTTAACTATTTATATACTGTTGGGTCGTTAAGTACAAAAGATATGATAATGATGATGTTTTTTAAACCAAACAAACATGGACGTCTCATGTCAGTTAATGGATGAATCACTGTTTTCACTTTTACACATTTCTTTACCTACTTTTTGGCAAAGACAAGAGAAAATTTTGGCAAAGACAAGAGAAAATGTTGATTTTGTAGCTATTATTATTATTTTCACATACAGCATTTGGGTCTGTGGGGTCCCAAACGATGAAGAAGCCCATGTCCATTTAAAACAAGGGTTAAGATGTTTCATTATGCAAACAAAAGCAGTTCCATGGACACAGCCTTGCAGGGCTTTGATTAAATTTGGGATTTCGCCGTATTTGTCAGTAGTGAAGCGACCTATTAGGCCATGATTTGTCAGGACTGTGTGCCTTGGAGCTCTCCATGGTGCTAACCCCCTGCCCACACCAGTGGGAATAACTTAGGCCTACATTGCATTAAGTTATTGGCTGGAGCTTTTCAGCTCTCAGTCTCAGTGAGAACAAATTACATATATCACTATATCACAACAAGACAAGTCAGTCACACAAAGCAGTCATCTCATACACACACACACACACAATATTGTTTATATACAGAGCTAGATGTTACTGTTGCCTAATATATATGTATTTATAGAGTATATACACGTCCCGCTTCTTAGTTAAGTTTGTTGTTTTCAGCACCTGTTTTTTGCCTCTAACGGCACTCGTTTTAGTGCAAATTAGCAAATGTCAGCATGCTAACACGCTAAACTAACTAAGACTCTTTTCCTCTCTGCTGAGCTTCGCTGTGTCTTCCACCATCATCAAATGAGACAAAGGGATGCACAGTATGGCTGTGTGGAATCATCACAGGTAATATACAATGTCAGGTAAAAAAGGAAACAACTTATCTTCTGGACTGCAGCTGTAGAGTTGAGCTTCAGCAGATCTGGCGACCAAGAGAGGTTAAATGTTTAAGACAAATCACTGCTTCACTTCACCATTAGAAGTAAAAAAATAAAAAAGGATCAAATTCAATGCAGCAGAACTGGAGATATTTTTTTCTTCTTCCTAGACAAAACCTGGTGCCTACATTACCCACAATGCAACTCGATGGCCGACAGTTCGGTCAGAGATTTGGATGTGTTATGCTAGCAGCGGCTAATGTAGCCTTGAGCTGCTAGCCTCAGGCAGAGACGAGGAGCGGGCTACAGAGGTCTGGTGAGCTCTCTTCTTTCCAACTCCCCATTTCTTCATTTTCAAACTTAGTAGTTTGTCTTCGTAGTCTTCAGCCCCAAACGATGCTGCCTCAAGTGACATCACTTGAGGCAATTTATCAGATTTCACGCAGCTCCCTCTGGAGCCACAAAAGGCTTCATGCAACATTTTTCTCATATGCAGTAGTACTCCCCAACACCTGTAAACAGACTTTGATGTGTAAAATTGGTGGAGTTCCCCTTTAAGAATGAGTGTCATTACAATTTTATTGACACACAGTCCACACAATACCGATATTTATCTATATTCTTATCAATACTTCTACATACTTTTATAAATAAAGGAGAAACACATTTTGAAAGCACTTATTTTTAATTTTACCATAAATAATAAAAAGGACACATTTCTTTTTCACTACAAACAAACTAAACCCATATAAGACTATATAACTATAGCTTCCTAGAAGCTAACAGAAATATATAAATAACAATATAAAAACATTGCAAACAAAACAGTGTAAATCAATATTAGTAGTGCTCTGAAGTTAGAATGTAAGATCTCTCCTGCATAATCTGTTAAAAGTACATCAACAAAACAAGCATGTCGGCTTTCTTAGTGAAGATAAATGAACTGATGCCGGCGCTGTTGCTTTCTATAGCTGAAAACTTGAGTTCACTTCACTTGAGGTAAAAAATATATATATTGGTTACAATCACAAGGTGCTCAGACTTTATCAAGTACAGTAGGAAATAACATTTAACTTAGCTTTGACTCTCTATATCGCAGCTTCAGTGAATTTCATGTCGTAATGTTGAAAAAGGTGGCATGGGAGTTGAAATTAAATGAGAATAGTTATTGAAGTTGTTTGATTTAATATAAGATTCTCCCTGGGACAAATTTAGGTACTTTCAATCTCCTGTAACTGAGTTAACTGGAGATATTAAGTAACTGAGTAAAAATGAAAAATGGATACCACCTAACCTTTCTCAAATCTTTAAAAACACGCTCCTCAGGAGGTTTTCTATAATTAAAATATACTCTGTTTATCCAAAAGGTACAGGCTCACAGTTAATCTGTACCCTGAAACAAAACTTAGTCCTAAAAAATACAGATATTAGCTCAGTTTACTTACTTACAATATGCAATATTTACTACAAGGTAATTTCTTTGAATGTAAGTTCTGGAAATGTGGTGAGACGATTCTGATCCCAATCCCATCAGTTCATATCAGGAAAACGCTACAGTTAGACTGATGAATCAGTTAATGTAGTACATTATAAAAATAATAATAATACATTTAGGATATTACCGGACAATGGGCAGAATTTAGTTTTAAATGAGATGTGATGATGCGACAATCATCTCAGACTTTTGCACTCCCAGATTTTTTGCACATTTTTTTTTTCTTTAACACGTTGCTTTGGCTGCATAGCGAGAGCGGCAGTAGCTTCAATCCTTCGTCTACACTGGATGTGTTCAGCCACAGGACCGCTGGGGGTTCAGACGGGTTATGTGCAGCGCTCACAATCCAACACAGTCACTGTTGTGAGAAAACCGATTTGAAGCCTTAAAAGAAACTTTGGGTCGAGGTGTTGTGCCTTGAAGCAGGACAATGTAACTTTTGAAAGAGGAAATGCCACATCCTTTCTCTTACAAATGAAAAAGTTGAGTGCCTAAGCAAAATATGCACCATTGTTTAATTCAATAAACTCAGGAGTTTGGCAGCTACAGCCATACATAGATAGATACTACTGAATAACAGACATTATGTAGTCAGTTCACTAACTTAATGACTCTTCTCTACTTGTGCTACTGTTACACTACATTTAAACATTCACCATTATCCCCTTTTATGTTATTTATGGCCACAGTTACATAATCTCACTTCAAGTGGCAGCTGTGTGTTTCAGTCATGTTTTTTACTCGTCCGTTTCACACGTGTCTGACAGATACAAAAAAGATACTTCAGTTTTAATCAACACAGAAGCTGCATAATGGCTTTCCTTTCACTCGCGTTCTACACACATAGCTGCGACTTCAGGCATTTTTTTTTTGCTTTGTGTTTTTTCTTCAACTTACACGTAACTACAGTGACTGTGTACTGGTCTCTAAACGCTGTCAAAACCCGTCTGATCACACGAGCAGTATAATGTGACTGAACATATCAAGTGAAGACACTGGCGGAGACAAGGTGTGAGCCTCACAACTGAAAAATACGGCTGAAATGTGCCTTTAATAGACCTTTAAATAGTAACTTACCTGCAGACTAACAGCAGTGTTTCTCTGCCCTCTTCTTCATAACTGATGGGTGTGGTCAAACGTGTGCTTCGTTGCACCTTGAACCACACCCAACAGTGATGTCACGAGGTCCTGGAGTACATCACTGCATCAAGGTGAGAAGTTAAACCACTGGACGTCCACAAAAAACAGGATTTTCAAGGGGTGTTGCGTGACTCTTTAAAGTAGTTTCTCTGGAAAGTGTTGATATTTAATATGTTTGCTTCAGAGTGTTTTTCATTTTGAAAAGAAAGAAAATAAAAATATTTTGGGGAAATAGAATACTTATGTGTTGGAGCATGATTTAAAGGGTCACATTTTAAGACATCAGCACAAAATATTGGCAACTTCAATACAAAAACCAATATCGGCCGAGTTATAGTAAAAATGGAACATCCATCCTTTTGCTTTTTGGTCCCATCAGCCATGACTGTCTCCCTCCAGCTTCACCACCATGTGATCTTAAACTCATAGATGGGCCTCTTGCAGTAGTAATGGTTGATAAGGTGCTTGTCACAGACACCGATGCACTGCTGCTCCGCAGTGATGCCGCGCTCGGCCAGGTCACTGACGATGCAGTGCAGCAGGTCATAAACGTCTGCCACTGCCTCCCAAGGTCCGAAGGAAACGTCCACCTCGCAGTGATGCTCAAAGAGCTTGGCCTCGCTGTCCGAGCGCTCAAAGCGCAGAGAGTTAAAAAGAGGACGCTCATATGGCGTGATAGGCATCTCCTCTTTGTAGACGCAGATCTTCAACTTGGCAAACCGTGCCTTTTTCTGCATGGCTCTCAGTTTGGCAATCTCCACAATACGCTCCAGATTGTCTGAAAAGAAAACAGTTATATTTATTAATGCCATTTTTTAAAATATTATATAGACTTATATTTTTCAGCTGCTCAGCAAGCAGACTTAATTAAATCATGGTACCTAATGTAGTTCTTCTAACATGAAATAAAACTGCACAAATATGTAGAACTACTCCTAAACTGGAGAGCAAAGTCTGTGTGCACCATGTACTGACCCACCCACAGCCAGCCCAGCTCTGTGTTTGCATAAACTGTATGCAGCTCTGCTATTCACATCCCGTCAGTGTAAGATTAAACAGGTTGTGAACATTAATTAAGCTGCCACTCAACGCTGTTTCTGCCTTCTGAGCAAACAAGAACTTAATCTTTGAGTTTAGTTGTCTGTATATTCATGGGTTCATTGAAAACAGGAACTGTTAATAGCTAATTCGGTCTTTTAATGGTGCCAGTTTGCCAAAATGTAAACAGATACAGGCCGAAAGAATTGGGCTCAAATTGTAGCCCACAGCTACCTCACTGACTCCACAGTCCACTGTGTCAGACTTTAAAAACCCCTGCTATAGTGTGTAGTTGTATAAACAGGTGAAGCTTTGATGCTCATGTCAGGTTTTTTATTGTTTTCCATAATTAATGAACATTTACATCCATGCTCATTTTAGCATGTAAGAAAGACATACTCCAGTTACCTTTGTAGTAGGGCATCAAGTCGAGGAAAGCTTGTCGGACTTTCTCCCCTGTGAGCGGCTGAGAGTCCTCCAGGCTGTCCAGCAGCGGGCCGATGGAGTAGTACTGAGCCTCTCTGTGCACCGCTCGCACGCGGTCCCTGTGAGGAAGCTCACCTTCTCTGAGAAAGTTCAGGATGTCCCTTTGGATGGAAACAGTATCACTAGAACAAATCCACACAAAACTATATCCCTACCTGATGAATCCTACTTTAAACAACTAGGCTTTGACTACCTTAAATGTGAGAATAGTTTCCTGCAGCCTCGCTCTTTTTTTGTGGCCAAGTTCTTAATTCTGCTATGTCGTCTCACTTTGAAAGTTTAAATCACAAGTTTGCCACCAGCAACCACCAGCATTTCTTTCATTGTGCTTGAAGCACTAAATAGGCAACACTGCCTTGTGGAAATATTGGATTCTTATATGCCCGGTGTGTTGCTGCTGTACGAAGTATAAATATGTCACCATGTCGCAATATTGTTAATATCATGATATGCCCGGTGTAATTTTTATCACATTAAAAATTATACCGGTATTATGGCACACCCTTAACTATTACACTGCTTGTAAGGTGCAATAACTGCAGCAAAATGACCTGTATACACATAATGTCTGTTTGTTTTATATCTATTTTCATACCTACACTCTAGCTATATGTTTACCTTTACTTAGCTCGTATATCTCTATTTGAATCTTCCTGTACATTTGTTCTCAGCACTATCAACATACTTAATTAAGTTGATTTTGATTCTGCTTCTATGCAGCAGAACCTGGAAGGCCTGTGAACACCGAGGATAAAATGAATGCAGAGAAATACAGCAAACTCCAGGAGGACACCACAGCAGCTTGGAAGAAGATTTATTTTCCAGCAAGACAATAGCCCCAAAAACATCGTCGGCTAAAAACACAGATATTAATGTCCCAAATGAAAAGGCTCCTTCTGAGTGTCTGAGTACACCTGCAGTGGGCTAGCCTCCTTTTTAAATTGTATTACTTTATATAGTCACATATCTTCCATCTCTCATCCTGCCAGTTCTTTCTTGTTAAATCTTTAATATACACCTCCTCACACAGACACAGACATTCATGCAGAACTGACCTTACCCCAACCCCCTTCTTACATAAGTCCTATATCTTGACTCTGCTTGTTATCACATTCATATTTAAAGCAATTTGCTTTTGCTTTTAAGCCACGCGAGCGGCTCCAGAGACGCTAATGTCGGTCCACTGAAATATCTAGTATGAAATTTTGTACAGACATTCATGGTCCCCAGAGGATGACGCCTACTGACTTTAGTGATCCCTGGACTTTTCCTCTAGCGCCACCATGAGGTTGACATTTGTGGTTTTGAGTGAAATGTCTACAAAACTATTGGATGGATTGTCATTAAATTTGTTACACATATTCATCTCCCCTCAGGATGAATTTTAATACATTTGGTGATTCTTTAACTTTTCATCATCATTTCATATTTTGTCAGTTTGGGCTGCCTCCTCTAAGTATCCTCAACATTGACTGAATGTAATTCTTGTCAATTTCAGGTAATTTACAATCAAATGTAATATTATAACATTATCGTCTGTTAATCTGTACTTTATATTAATTATTTTGTGTTTTAGTCTTTATGTTTGTTTTGAACAGTTAAAAAACTATCCTCTCAGTTAAATGTGATATGTATTGTCTGGAGACTGATGGATCTCAGTGGTGAACATACATCTTACAGATCTCTGTAAAGTTCTGTTGAACTCTGATGAGGTTCATTATACAGGGATAACCCACACAGCTCATTATTTTAAATTAGCTGCACCTTTTCAGTCAGTTTTCGCTGGATTTGCTCACAATAAGCCATAGTGTAGCTCGAGACACAGACCATATCGGCAGCTACATACATCGCTTGATTGTGATCTTATCACAGATATATTGGTATAGGCATATATGTCAGCTGATAAGCAACAATTAAGAAAAGTAAGTTTACAGCACTAGCAGAAGCCAGAAAGACCAATTTGTGTCATAGAATACCTGACTCATGGATACCTGTCAGAATATAATCAGTTGCCATCAGCAGCTTTAAAACTACTTTCAGATTTGCAGAGTGTGAACTTTTTAAAAGTGTTTGTGCTCTGCTATCTCTTAGTTGCCATTTACAAACTTCCTACTCTCGCACATAACCCTCTTCTTCCAAGTGTTTCTATCATACTCATGAGAAGATATAATTGCAACCGGTCCGTAGACATATAGTCTAAATAACAATCGCATTAAATCATTGTGATAGTGAGGATGTAGTCTTATTTTGTAAGTCTAACGAATCAATAGCAAATCTATTGTTGATTTTTCTAAAAACAGCCAGGGTACAGCTCACACAGTGGTACTCACCCAAAATATGTCCCATCCCGATCGATGAAGTAGCGCCCTTCAGCATCACGTGGGATGTAATGACGCCCGCTGAACATGGCGGCCAACATGGTGTCCTCGATTCGCCGCAGCGTGGACAGGCGAGTGGTGAAGTACATGCCCCCAACATTCAGAGAGATGACCTCTGGAAACTTTACAATAAGAATGGAAATAAAACTGGTATATAACAAGACTAAAAGTCTACAGCCGTGCTAGTAGCCCCACGGGACTGTAATGCTTGTGGCACACCATAAAAACAGTGTTGTGTGGATGGAAAACGAAGAGAAAACAGCTTTTTTCCAGTCATAAGACGATCTATGGCTAAGTCATCTAACACTTACAGCTTGAAAATACAACGAAACTAAGAAGGCATAAAAGTGTTATTCATATTACTTATTTTGATAGTCAAGAGATGTGAAATAGGGACTTTTTTACTACAAACAAATACCTGTTAAGTGTTCTTAACTACTGAATATGTTAAATAAAGAGAGATTTTCTGTGTATTGTTAATAAGAGGTTCACTGTGAGGACGGAGAATCTTGTGCACAGGTGTACTGAATAAGATATGTTTTCATTAATTGTTAATGAGGTTTTGAGATTTCAGGTTTCAGCCCTACAGACTGTCAGCCACTAAATCCAATAACCACACCACACAATTAAACATCCTTTATGTCTTTATGAAATGTACTAAAAAACATTTGAAAAGAACTTAAAAAATGTGAGGACATTTTTAAAAAATGATCTCCTGGGTGTGTGGTCCAAGTACATTTAGTTTTGTATACCAGCAACTGAAAGATACAGTATATTGTACATCCGCTGCCTGTTCACTGTCAGTCGTATTTTACATGGTTCCATTAAAATAAATGTACAGTGTAGATAAATAGAAAATGATTTGCTTAATTTTCACATACTGTTTTTAGGCAACATCATCATCATTAACCCATAATAGTTCATAATTTTCATAATATTATTCAATTCTGCTTCTTTTGTAGTGAACTTTTTTGTACACGCCTAGTTTTAGTTACAACATGGCATAGTACTGGTCTATATTAATTTGACCTGATAATGATCTGAGGACTGAAACAACGTAATTAAAGTAAGTACAAGCATTCGACAGTGTGCATGATTCTTTGATTTCCTCACTCACTAATTATAGGACTTGAAGGGCAATTAACTATGTAACCACTAGGATGCACTGTACTATAACCATGCTAGTTGTTGGAGGGGTAGTTATAGTGAATCTTAAACAACCCTCACAGTATTTATGCAGGGCTGTTGTTTAACTGCATTACATTATAGGAGTTAAATGATAATAGTGCCCCCACCCCCTGTACATGAACACACTATCTTAAGAGCAGAATGCTGATTTCTTTGTTAATGTAAATGGTGCGCAAGTTGTTGTTGTTGTTTAATGGACTCCGTCCAGTAGAGCACAACAAACTGAATAGCCTATGTAAGAGGACTTCACCGTCAGAGAACAGATACAAGAGGATTATTGTGCTGTAGTCATGTGTACTGAAGATCCATCTGCAGGTTGGACATATCAGGTGCTCGCTCATTAACACAAGTCATGTGACATAACTGCCAGCCAATCATCACCTCAGCCAACCACTAACCCCTGTATAAATAGCCATACACAGCAGACAGTGTAATGATTTCATAGTTATATTATGTATTGGGCAGCATGGTCATAATTATGGTTATATGGAAACTAAATATAACAGTGACTCAAATTTACTGGCTGTGCATTTGTACTTTCTCTATTTTTAATACTTTTCTATTGTTACGGATAACATCTGTGATTTATTAAGAAATAAACTGTATGTTTACATGGAGGTACTAGTGCCTTTTTATATTGGAAGCTAAATGTTATCTTAGTCATGGTTCGCTTTTTGCTAGATTGTGTGTGGTTTGTGTGCTGGTTTAACGTGTTTTTCCATGTAAAACAGACCAGTAAAGCGGCCTACCTCCTGCTCCTGTGTGTTCAGCGAGGAGCGGAGCGGCTTGCTGAGACCGAAGTTCGGTGATGGGGAGGCCGGCTTTCGGAAATCGTCCTCCGCAGCAGAGTCCGAGCTGGACATGGCATCGCCCGGTTTCTCGGTGTCACCTGCGGCCGAGAATACCACCATCACTCTGGGTAAAGGCAGCGTCCGTCTCTCCTGAATGAACCTCCTTACCCGTGTAGTAGCGGCGGGCAGAGGGCTGAAGGACAGAGACTGGTGATCCCTGCTGCAGCCATCAGAACCGTTGGAACCGCTCGAGCCATTCTGCTGCATGCGAGCGACGAGCCAACTGTCGGCACAAATCAGGGGACAATAGCACGGGCCACAGCGCGCGACTGTTAATAAAAACAAAAACAACGCAGGGTCAGAGGGTGTGGCGCGAGCAGCTGTAGGAACACACCCCGCTTTCAGAGCGAAAGCGTAAGTAGGGGATTTCCGCCTTCAATTATAAAAACTTAAAAACCTCACGTATGCTGAAAATATTAATCCAAAGTGTTAAGGTTAGCGGTCTATTCCAGATTGGGCCCGTGCAGTCTTCTGTCATACGTGCCGTGACGTGTCAGAAGTGCATACCGTCATCACGTCAAGGAGTGCTCTTGGCCGCGAGGGAATAAAATCCGTTATGTCATCTGAAAAACGTAAAAGTTCGTGAGAGACACACACGTCAAAATAAGTGACAATATAATAGTAATAAGTAATATTATTATTATTAATAATATTTTAAGTTATATAAAAGTATTCAGGATTCTAATTTGTGTAGGAAAAAAAAAGTTGAATTAACTCATTAAAAAATACATCTTGGCTACTCCTCCTCTGTCATTAACACATTAACGCATTTTTGATTAGAAGGGGACTAATATTCCACCCTTTGACCCACTCTAATTAAATATTTTGTCTTTGTATTGTTATTGTTCCTACAAGGAATAAATCTTGTACATCACATCCCTTAATGTCGGTGAATGTGTATTACCCATCATTACCTATGATAAATATATTTATTATAGGTAATGATAGGTATGATAAATATATTTATATATTTATCATCATCATCATCAAAGTGACGATATCTCATTTGTTTAAATTCTGTTATATATTCTACTATATTTATTATTATTATATATTATACTATTTGATATTCTATGTTACATTGCTGTACTATAGTATATATTATGTTATAGGCCTACTATATTACTACATTTCACCCTATACCACATCCCATATCCCCTACTATATTATACTGTACTACATTATACTATATTGTGTTAATATGTTATACTGTTTTATTACATTATATACTATGTTTTATTTCTATTATATTTCTATATTAATACAGACAAACCCTATGTATCATTACTTAATTATATTATGTATTATTCTGGTGTACGCTGTTTACATATACTATACATTGCTTACTAATCACACCACTGTCACTTTTGCCTTGTAATTTTGTCTTTAATTGGTCTTATAGTTACGTATAGTTTCTACTTCTATTCTTATTTTAGTTTTATATACATCTTATTATTTATATTTTACTTTCTCTATTTATCTGTACTTATTTCTGTCCCTGTGCTACTGTAACAACCGGATTTCCCCTCTGAGGCTCAATAAAGGCTTATCTTATCTTATCTTATCTTATCTTGACTTACTGACTTTGCAGGTTTGAGCCAGAACTACAGTATGTGTTAAATTGGATGAATTTGACTATTTGAACAAATATGTCTTCTGCTTTCTCCATTTTCTGTGGGTTGAAACACACACATACATTATATACAAACCATACACTACAAATTGATATAAATATTTCAATATATAGATATATTTAGATGACATATCAGTCATCCAAAACATGTGTCTCCCTAAAGTTTCAAGGTTGTGTGGCCACGAGTTAGAGGTACAGCTGTGCGACAGACTCACACTGTGGGCTGCTCAACGATTCACACTGAATTCTGAAATGAAACTGAAATGTGAAAAGAAAAACTCAAACAAAACTTGTGACAAGAAATCGTTTATTTAATTGTTTATAAAGGACACTGTAATGTTTAAAGCCTCTCCTAACCCTCAGGGGTATTATTTCATTATCTAATGTGGGCGCTACTGTGAGCTATGATTAGCCTGGATGAAGCTTTAGGTATGAACATTTGTTCATGGCTCACACTCGCCCTGTCAATACAATGGATAACAATAGAAGTTTTATGGATGCTGAAGTTGGGTGTGAAGTATTCAGTCTCTATAAGGCAGGAATACATGGGATATTGATCCACCCCCAATATTCTAAACTTAGCCCAGGTGGATGATGTGGTCAGGTCTATATAACTGCAGAGGAAGACTTAGACGTTATCTCTAAGGAAGTTCGTGCTGAGAAACTCCTCGCCCGCCATGGTAAGACTGCCATCCTTCACCTTCACCTTCTCCTTCACATCCTCCTTTGTTTGTCTGTTCTCCTCACCTTGTTTGTTCAGGTCTCTTCTCTTGGGTCAGTGGTCCGAGGACCCTGAAAGAATATCCAGTTTATGTCAGACATTTTAAACTCTACAGTCCATACACAAGGATGGAGGTGCATCTCTAAATCTAATACCTAACGTTTTTATTCAGGTTACATTAAACATATCAATAGCTATATGATCACTGTCACTGATCACTGAACATTTTTTATTAGAAAATCTATATAAAATCCAAAGTGGTGGAAGAAGTAGGCTGCTCACATCTTTCACTTAAGTAAAAGTAGCAATATCAAAGTTTAATAAAAAATAATATAATATATATATAATATAATAAGTAAAAGTACAAAAGTATTAGCATGGAAATATACTTAAATTACCAGAAGTAAAAGTTCTCATTATGCAGAATGGCCCATTTCAGAATAATGTATATTATAGTATTGGATTGTAATTATTGACGCATTAATTTGTAAATCCCTTTAATGTTGCAGCTGGTAAATTATTACTTTATATACTGCTTAATATATATTGTTCAAGTCTTATCTTGACCTATAATAACACATGCACACAGTAACTAAAGTTATCAAATAATTGTAGTTTATCTCCGAATTGTAGTGGAGTAGAAGTATAAAGTAGCAGAAAGTGCAAATACCTCAAAATTGTACTTAAGTACATGCAGTACTTGAGAAAATGTATTTAGTTACTTTACACCACTGAAAATCAGCATGTGATAATTAAAGTAGGCTATGGTTACATTATGTAAATGATTTGATGCACACAAGAAAACATAGAGAAAACTTGTGTTTTGTCCATTTTCATTTGTTTTCTTAAAGCTCTCAGGGATCCAACATATATAGACTAAACTCACAGCAAAGTGGGTGTTCTGCGTTTCATGTGACTCTCATGTCGGTGCCATTGAAATAAAGCCAAATACATAAATAGATGAAGCTAAATGCCCTTGTTGGAGCATCGTCTTTTCACTCTTCTGCCCTCACTATGTGTGTAGGTGCACAGCTATCATACTTCCAGTAAAGGTTGAAAACAGCAGATTGCCTCTGAGGTTTTTACTGGAAACAATTGTGAAACTATGAAAACAGTATTGGACAACAAATGCAATGATAGTGATATGATAATGAGATTCCATAAACAAGAGTTAGACCAAAGGTATTGTAAAAATGAGTTAGTAACATTAAACTTACTAGAAAACTGGATTCACAAAAGTATAGACTAGCTGGCAAATTAGTTTACATTGTGCTTCATGTCAGGAAGAAACAAATCAACATTAAGTTCTCATAGGAACAACAAATACAACAATTTAATGAAGTAAACATAGAGTCCACAAGAGTAAAAGCTAAAAGAGTAAAACACAGCAGTTAGCTCAACAGTTATGTAACACATTAGCCTTAGCTAGTATTGTGGCTAGCTTGGTTAGCAGTAATCTGATTATAGAAAACCAAATTCTACTAAATCACAAAACAGCTGTAATAAAAGGAGTACCTAAAGATAATGCTCCCACACGGGAATTTGAGGAGTAGATAAAAGATACTTGTCAACATTTGCTTGGTCACAGATGTGACAAAATGGCGGACGTAACAATGTCAGTTAAACTGCTATGGAACTCTGCCAGTAGCGGTCGCTATAGCAACAGAATGTTCAACTGAAACCAACTGCTGGCGGCAGAGCAAAGGGACATAAGATAAATCAATCAAAAATAATAAGAAGTTAATGACAAGTCCCACTTAAATCTCTCTCAAATTCTCCCATCAGGCATCGAAGAAGGCGAAGAAGAAGACGACCGAGGCAGGCTCTAATGTGTTCAGCATGTTTGAGCAGTCACAGATCCAGGAGTTCAAGGAGGTGAAATGATGTCCGGCAGCTACATTTGCTATAGATTCCTGCTTTAAGTTTGTTACACCGGCTGTACAGTTAGTTAGTTACTATTGCGCACAAAAAACATTCACGAAACGCCTGAATTTGAGAAACTGCACTTGTCATTATGTTAACTCATTGTCTGAATTTCTTTGTTTAAAGAAAAATAAGTGTTGAGGGATGAACACTTTTGCAGTGGACAATATTTTTTTCTACTCAATGCAGAACTAACCCACTGACAGGTGCTGGAAAATACTATCATTTTGTGGCATTTTATTTTTCACAGCATAAAATTACAATTTATTTCCTGAATATAGGTTCAGCCATTCAGTAAGTAAGTACTACAGCAGGTAGCTATGAACTATTGAGGCCTGACAGGCTGCCGGTTCCACTAATAGTTGAGAAGGCTTTTAATGAATGTATGTTGATAAAAAATGTGGTTGTAAAATGTGAGAAATTATAACATATACACCTGCAGAAAAATGTAATCTCTGCATGTTTTTCACTCTAGGCCTTCACCATCATGGACCAGAACAGAGATGGTTTCATTGATAAGGGGGACCTGAGAGACACATACGCTGCTCTGGGTGAGCTTACTGTTGCTTGACTATAAATGAGATTTTAGGGCCTGGGTCCAATGAGCTGCTGGGAAGGGGTCCACCAACAAGTCAAACTGAAATTAATATTCACTTTTGCTAAGAAATCACTATATACAGTATATATTTGGTGTTTGTTTGGATGTGTGTACTTATTTGGTCAAAACTGTAAATTACCATTAGTGTGAATCTTTGGTTGTGACTGTCAGCGGTGGTATTAGTAATTTAACTGATGTCTTAAATCACCAACATTATGTGGACTTAAAAAAATGAGTATGCTTCAACCCAGCCTTAAAGTATTAGTTCCACATTTTGGAAAATATGCCTGTTCGCTTTCTTGCCAAGAGTTAGATGAGAAGATTGATACCACTCTCATATCTGTACGCTTAATATGAAGCTACAGCAAGCAGCCGGTTAGCTTAGCTTAGCATAAAGACTGGAGGCAGGGGGAAACAGCTAGCCTGGCTCTGTTGAAAGGTATAAAAAAAATTGCCTACAAGCACCTCTAAAGCTCACTATGTTAACATGTTATATTATGTTTGTACAAAAACCAAAAATGTGGAAATCTTTGGGTTTTACAGGGGTTATGGGGACTATTTCTTGGCCGGGGAGTCTCTGCTGGTTGCCTGGCAACCTCACAGTGAGGACAGGTCACTGTTCCCTTTTAGCCCTGCTTTGGATTTGTACTTCAGTGGGTAGATAATAAAAAAATCAGCTGCTGCGGTGTTTAGCTAAGAGTAAAATCCTGAGGACTTGTGAAACAGTGAGATAGAGCTTTTCTCAATGAATTACTGTTTTATCATGATTCTCAACAAAGCAGCAAAATGTTTGATCTGCCTGAACTGACCGTTCTGTCTTCTCTACGTGCAGGTCGTCTCAATGTTGGCAATGATGAGCTGGATGAGATGATGAAGGAGGCTTCCGGCCCCATCAACTTTACCATCTTCCTAGCTATGTTTGGCGAGAAGCTCAAAGGTTAGTCAGCATATCTGCGAACTACAGCTGCATTCTTTAAGGATCTTTTAATGACATGACGAAATGTTTAAACCTATTAAACTATGTGAAGCGTAGAGATTCTGCTGACTTCCATAAACCTGTTTCATCTTAAGTTGAACCCCTGCTACATTGGGCTAATGAGAGCAGTTCATGGGCCAAATTTATCTAAAAAAGGCATTGATCCGTGAATATTCTGTAAAAATGTATTTTGAATTCTTTTGTTTACAATATATTTTTGTTGTTTCTTTTATGAAGCAGAATCAGAAGGACATAGTTCCAGTACACAACACTATTTTCTCGCTTTTTTAGTATTAAATGTGTATTTGTGAAACATCTCTCATCGTTTAGGAACTGACCCCGAGGAAACCATTCTCAATGCATTCAAGATCTTTGACCCTGAAGGAAAAGGCGTCCTAAGAGGAGAGGAGTATGAACTGTCTTAATTTTCTTTACAACAAGACTTAGAGTCTATAGCCACGCTGAGCTAAATGCTAAAATCAGCATGCTAACATGTCATAATGACAATGCTAACATGTTGATGTTTAGCAGGTATAATGTTTACCATGTTCACCATTTTAGTTTAGCGTGTTAGAATTTGCTAATTTGCACCAAACACAAAGTACAGCTAAGGCTGAATTAATTTTGAGGGTATTTGGTCATAAACCAAAAGATTTGACCTGATGATGGCGCTAGAGGAAAAGTCAGAGGGTCACTAAAGTTGTTAGGATTCATCCTCTGGGGACCATGGATATCTGTAACAAAATTCATGGCAATCCATCAAATAGTTGATGAGATATTTCAGTCTGGACCAAAGATGAAAAAAGTTTGTATTGTAATATTTTATGAGAATCTGCTAAAGGATATTTCTATGATAATTACAAGTTAAAGTGCTACTTTTTTACTTTATGAAATATGATTTTTTTTTAAATTTAGTTTTATTTTAACATTGTTTTGTGGTCACTGATTTATTTTACAGAAAATAAACCTGTATATATTGTCCACACTATACCAGCACTTTGAACAATTACATTATCAGATGCAGAATGGTTGAAATGAATTTTTTTAAATTTTAAGTGGAAATATATAAAAAGTAACAAAAGATTATTTTCCTTTCACAGCATCAAATACCACCTTATGTCTCAGGCAGACAAGTTCACAGAGGATGAGGTAATGAGTGTCCATCATCATCATAGACATAGATATAGATCTTGCCATTAATACTGTAACTTATCACATCTCTGATACGTCTGAATCTGGGTGCTGAAACTGTGAATGTAGGAGTGAAACGGAAATCCAAAAACCACAGAGATTTAGTATCAAGGTTCAAAAGAGATTGGTATCACTCTTCTCATGTAACTCTCAGCACGAAAGCTAATATGTGTATTTGACTATAAATGTGAGTTTTTAATCTAATCCCACTTCCCTTCCTTTAGGTAAACCAGATGTTCACTAACTTTCCCCTGGATGTTTCTGGAAACCTGGATTACAAGAACCTGTGTTACATTATCACCCATGGAGAGGAAAAGGAGCAGGAGTAAAACAGTCAATAACAACCCTCAGATCGCCTGTTAATCACATGCCATCTGAGACTCTTCAACCCAACATCATTACATTTTGTCTTGTTTCACCCAAAAACAATTAACAATAAAAGTTTCATAAGAGTCCTGAATGAGCTGGTTTTTATGGCATTAAAGTGACATACTACATCGTCTGGCTGCCATATTCATTAGAAAGTCAAACATATACCTGAACACTGTTGCCTCATTTCATTATTCTACATGAAGTAGAGATGCCCTGATATTTATATTTACCTAGCTATTTACCTAAATGTTGATTAAATATCTATCATGACACATTCAACAGCTGTGCAATCAAATCATTTTTCACATTCACGCACTCTAATTTCCCCTCTCATATGCAGTGAAAGCTCGCACAGTAGAGGCCATCTGTCAATAATGAGATTAATTTACCTGTTTTTCACTTAAATTAACTAGTTTAAAAATGTTCAATAAGTTAGTGTCTGTATTCTGAAACAAGAAAGAATGAGGCATGTCGCAAAACTAAATTATGAAAAAGCTGATTTTAGAAAAATCTTGAAACAAGTTGATTTGCATTGAAAGCAGGTTTAAATACTCCTACTACACTGGCAGATTTTAATTTCACCTTTTATTTTAAAAAAATTGATATGATAAGAGGGAGTTTGTATGATCATGTGTTTTGTGTGAAAAATAATATGCAAAATAATTAATTACTATAGCCGATAAACGTAATGGGGTAAAAAGAATATTTCCCTCTGAAATGTGGGCCTACTATAGTAGAAGCAGAAAGTAGAAATACTCAAGTACAGTACAAGTACCTCCAAACTGTACCTAAGTGCAGTACCTGAGTAAATGAACTTACTTTCGACCACTGAGATGGACAGGGTTTTTGGGAGGAAACAGCATAGGAAACTTTTTAATGACAACAATACAGTTACAGGATCTAACTCAAAGGTATAAAATTGCCAGCATCAATGCTGCCTCACAAAGGCAGAGAGCAGTAACTACCTATACCTCTTGTCCATTTGTACTAAAGGAGCTTGTTTAATAAATTAATCATGAATTAAATACATTAAAATATGTGATTTAAACGTAGTTCAACCCATGAAAACAGCTATTTAGCTAGGCTAGTTAGCTTTTAGCTAGTTAGCGTTGAGAAGGACTACTTTTGTCACTTTCCCCTCCTCCATTATGATTTATATACTGTCTTATTTATGTGGTATAACAATATCAATTAAGATGTTGGAGCATCAAAATATATTTTTCAATTCCATGAAACAAGAAAACGTGGGTAAATTGGGTTTAGCTAAATCTATCTCACCTAGCCTAAACTAGCTGGAGTGCAGTCACTACAGTTTGGCTTTTACCTCTGTTTCCTAGTTCTTGTGAATTTTTAATGCTGTTTTTTCCGCATTAATAATACAGATATATGTTCATGGTAAGGTAGGATGTCATTAAGTCAGATTGTAGTCCAAATATGTTATGCTAGCTAATTACTGCCTTTTGACTTTGTATGGCAGAATCTGATCACTTTAAAAGCATCACTAAGCAGCTTGAGAGAAATTAAAATGCTGGTGAATTAAAATACGAAACAGCACAAGCAGTGGATCACAGAGATGTTTTTGTGTCCACTTCATACTACACAGAGATGTTAGATGTGTGCTTAGGGAGGTCTCCTCTGTCTAGTGTGTGACGGATGTGGCGAGGCGTTGAAAGAGGAAGCACAGTTTATACTGCTGCTGAAACTGCTGAAGAATGAGGGCAGCCGGACCACTGAAGGTAAAACACAGCAACATATCAGATAAGAAATCTAATGTTGAGTGAGTTTAAGCATCATTAGCTTTAGTTGATGCTAATATTATCTTATTTGTGTTAGATTTACCACTCATAAGACAAGCACAGAGTGATGAAGAAAGACAGAAAGAGGTTAATGGACAAAATTAGATTCTGCTAAAAATCTGTAGTGTTTGTGTAGTTGGAACATTTTTTACATGTTTTTTTACTGTGCGACAAAAATACTTTATTTGGGCCAGCATAAATACCCTGAAATAAGTGGTGAAAGTTAACTAAGTACATTAGCTCAAGTACAGTGCTTGTATTTTACTTAAATATCTTAATTTTAAGCAACTTTATTCTTCTACTTTACTGTATTTCAGACAGATTGTACTTTTTGCTCCACTACATTCATATGACAGTTGTAGTTATTAGTTACTTAGAAGATTAAGATAGTACATACAAAACATGTGACCATTGTTATAGATTAAAGTAGCCAACAGTTTATAAAGATAAAAACTTAACTAATGCAAACATAGTCCATTGATATAACACTATGAAAGGGGCAATTGTGTTGACTAATGAGTACTTTCACTTGTGATGCTTCAAGAGAATTTTGGTGATAATACTTGTCTACTGGTGTACTTTTACTTAAGTAAAATCATGAATACTTTTACTTGTCATGGAGTATTTTTATATTGGTTCTTCTAGATCTGAGTACTTCTTTCAGCACTGCCGAAAATACACAACCAATAGCATTTAAATAGTGCTGAGTCTGAGGATTCAAGGAACGGAAATATATAAAATTTCATGCTAATTGTCTGTTTTCATTAAAACCAAAACATAATTACAGTGTAAATATTTGTACAGGGTATCAATAAAATACTTTTTACTCAGTAAATATTAAATAATTACAGTGTACAGTCAGTAGACCAACAGGAAGTGTAGGAGAAATTAATTTTATAAATACAACGTAAAATGGCTCCGGTACAGTGGAGTAAGAAAAAGATGATTTAGAATAATTATAAGAAGTTTTTAAATACAGGGTGCTTAATACTTAATTTATTTATTTGTCACATGCTCATTCAATATAAAGGTTAGGTCCATGAGAAAAGCTCAACTAATCTTAGCCGATCCTTGCCATCCATTGTACGAGGAGTTCCGGCTACTCCCATCGGGACGGAGATATTACTTACCAAGGTGTATGACAAACAGGCACAAGCAGTCCTTTGTTCCTGCTGTCATGGCCTTGCTAAATGATCTGTGATGGTTGCTAACTGTACCATTGTTTATATGTTGTTGTTTATGTGTTACATTTCTGGCTGTATTCCAAATTGCCCCACTGGGACAATAAAGATATCCTTGAATAGGTGCAGTGACATGCAGGGAGGCATACTCTTAACACTAGTATGCAATAAAGAATAACAGTTTAAATAAGAGAAAAAAATAAGAATTAAGGAAGAAAAATTCAAAGATAAAAAATTACAGTAACACAAGTAACACAATGTAAGTATTAAAATGCTAAAGTGTATATTGGCTCGGTGTGTACTCGGTGCTCAGCTGCCAGTTTATTAGGTCCACCTGGCTAAAATGAATGCAGTCCTGCAATAAATCCTACTTTCATGATGGTTGTTGCGTTTTAAAGAGGTGTTAAATCAACAGTTTGGTCATTTTGTAGCTTGTGGGGCTGTTGAATTATATTGTGTTGTTGAGAGGTGTTTCTAATATTTAGTCTACCCTCAGTCAGTAACAATATTACCACACACTGTAATTATTAAATCGGTACTCTGTAATTAAAAAGAAATACATTTTAAAGGGTAAAATACAGTGTACGTCCCTCAGAGTTGTTACCTCCTTATTCCCTCACCTCTTGTCTCCTCTACCTTGTACCAAGATGTGTTTTAGCATTGATACCCAGTAAGTACTTTATTGATACCCTGCTCTAAAGGAGCTGAATACTGCACATCAGCAGAAGCACAGAAACTTGAACACAAAGCCATGTTTGTTTCTCTGCAGCAGCACCTGAAAGCATCATGAAGACAACAAAATACAGAGAAAGGAAAATGTGATGCAGTCTGAGAGAGAGAGAGCGAACTGTGATGGCGGAAAGATTTACTTTCCAGTACGACTACGCAACAAAACCAAAACCACACAGAGCATCAAAACAACAGTGTTAATGTCCTGGAGTGTCCAATAAAGAGTCCAGACCTCGATCCAAAACTAGAATTTAAGGGTGTGAGACATGAAAGAATGAGGCTGAACAGGCAAAATCTGCATATCCATGTATCGCTGTCCAAAATCAAAACAAAACTGCATTAAATCTAAGTGGCTTATTTAAATTACTTTGTCCATGGTCAGTCTGCAGTAAAGGTTTTGATTTTAAACAGACCGTTTATCATTGACAGGTCTTATAAATGTGTAAAAATGTTAACAATATATTTCCACATTCTGTGAATTCATGCATGTAAATTATTAGAAGGGTACAAATTAATTCAAGAGCACAAATTAGTCATTTGTGCACACAATTTATTAATTCATGTGCGCAAATTTGTTTTTTTTTTCTTTCTTCATGACATCTGTCGGCCTCCGTACTCATTAAACTTGACAAAGATGAACAGCTTTGTAAAGAAGAATGAGGAAAAGCTGCAGTGTTCAGATGTGCAAAGATGATCTAACCACACAGGTTCTGATAAAACTCTAAATATTTATTAGAAGTGAGTGAATATTTATGTGATCAGTGTGTATTAGTTGGTTAACTACTGAAGCTGTCAAGCTAAACACTAACACACTAGCCAGTTGGGCTAGCGCTAGTCACTCACAAAAGCTCTCCGAACTTCTCTCTGTGCTCTCTGGCATTTTTAATCTAAGGATTGTACATCATTTCTGCTAACTGGACAATAAGATTTGTAGTTTTTAACAAACTGAATGGCTTTGCAACTAATTTGCTTGGTTGTTTTATCTCAGGCTAATATTTGCATGTGTGTTTTTATTGAATGTGTTTTATTGTGATGTTTACTTTTAACGCAGCAATTCCCTTTATTCAAGTCAAGTTTCTCCAGATCAAAGTTCACCAAAGTGGAACTTAACGCAAAAAATGTGTGCAGATCACTTCGCCCCTGTGAGCGACTGAACTGATTCCATTGACTTCTATTGATTTCAGCGCAATATTTTAATTGCTGGTGTGACTGGGCCTTTTTTTGTGATTTTATATTTGGATTCACTGTGATTTAGATCAATCTGTGGAATCATTCTTTTCTGTTTTTTTAATTACATCGGTGGCTTGATATCACAAACTTCAGACAGACATCTGAGATACATGTCATCAAATTTGCTGTTTATTCTGGCCAAATTAAGCCTCTTCAAAAACATGTGGACCAAGCAGCTTCTTGAAAAAGAAGAAACGTGCTTTGAAGAAATGTGTTGGGTGAGAAAGTAGTACCACTTTAGGAAACACAGATCTTGGGTCTGAGACAGTGCAGAGGTTGGGTTTTATTTAACTTGCATTCGACTCAACCAAGAGCAAAGCTGGACTCAATAGTAGACCAGTCAGTCCAATATATCTTTGTGAAACCCCTGCAGATATAAATGACTTGATGTCTGTATTGAAGTTGTGACTGCTTGCATAAATGTTTCCTGAGCTCACTGTCTAAAATATTTCACTCGCTATAAGTAATGTGATGCTTCTTAAATGGCAGTGTATGTAGGTGTAAGTCCCATTTACAAACGGCAAACTGTGTTTCAGTTTTGTTTTGGCCAACCACATCCTGTGGTTCGCTTTGTCTTGTTAACAGGAAAACAGCAGGTACTTCAACCATGACAGAATGAATAACTGTTGATCGCTTTGAGGCAACATTATTTCTAATTTTTACGTGTATTTTAGGTATGATGGGAAATTCCAGTGTGCTGGCTGCAGTCCTGACTGTTGTGTCAGTGGTGTCGGTGGTGTCACTGAGTCTACTGTCTCTTCTCTGTCTGCGATGCAGAAGGAAACCCAGTAAGTGCAACTTCTCAGAGGCTGCTGTGTCCAGGCAGCGTACACGCTGTAGTAGTGGTGGCACCACTTGACATTGACTTGACATTGTAAGAAACTCGGTCAAACGAGGGCTTGTTCAAACTATTTGCGCGAAGATCTTTATCAGTTCAGTAGGCCCTCTGTGTTATCGGGTGCAACATTACTTATCTCAAAGTAAGGGCTCGTCCGGGATTTGAACCCGGGACCTCTCGCACCCGAAGCGAGAATCATACCCCTAGACCAACGAGCCACACAAAGTCCCCTCTTGTGTGTCCTATGCCCATCCTCGGTTTTGCCTTCAGGTCCAGGCGCTAAAGACAGGAAAACAGTGCAAGCAAGCAGAGGGAGGGGTCAGCGTATAGCACTACGTTAAGTTTTTACCTTCAACCTCAGTGTCCCGAGTTCAAAGGTTTCTACCAGCGATGAAATGTATGTGTATTATCTAACAGGACAGGACTGAAACCCAGTTACCTGACCTGCCTGAACAGAACCATGAAAACCTTAATCATGCTTTTATTGCTTTGATTGAATATTGTAGGAAGACAAATGAAATACGCTGTCATTGTCAATGTTTTGTACTATGTGGCGATGAATCGTAGAAATTAAGAAAATGGCGCACACTTTCAAAGGCATTCATCGTGTTGCAATCTGCTGTACACATGAAAAGTGATAGATAGACACAAAGTAGTTGTGGAGAGAATGAAAGAAGACAAGCGTGGGAGAGAAGTTCAAACCCTGCTTACTTTCACACCTTCGACACACCGACCAGTTGCTGCTGTCATTGGGCCTGATTGTTGGTTTCAAAAACTTGTTGTTGCAAACTAAATCGGCAAAAGAAAATGCAAATTAATGTGTGTTTCCACCCACTGAAATTTGTCCATTGAGATAAACAGTAGGTGGAGGTGCTAATCCTCTAGTCAGGTGCCATTAAACCACTGCAGAAGAAGAGGACGCAAGAGATGTTATTAAAAGAGCACACGTCAAACCTCAAATGAACGAAAAACGATATAGAAAACATGATGGAAATATGGCATTTATATTTTATTTCATGTTTTAATTTGAGGAACGTTACAGTCTCAACACAGATCTGATGTTTTAGTCTCTTTAGTTACATTCTTCATGTACGTCATGGTTTATTTGCACTTTGTCACAACTTTTCCACTTCAGCCAAACTTTTTTTTGCACTGTTTCGACTTCTGTTGTTTCCACTCAGGTTTATTTTATATGCAAATTGAAAAATACACATAAAAAGAGGTGGATGGAAACACTCTTACTGCTGATGATCCGAGAAGCACTTTGTTTGAAACATTACCGAGGCCCCTCCCTGTATCAAAAGCTGTGCAGCAAAATAGTTTCTGGTTTCTAGTTTGAGCTCCTTTAACTTGGCAACATCACATCGGTCCTGTTACCTGTTTGTTTACAGTAACTGCACAAATGCCTAGTTCAAAGTGTTGAATATTACTGTGGGTTAAAAGGATCACACTCTGCCATTTCACTGCTTTGTATTTCTTGCAGAGATCATTCACGAGGAGCATCAGATATACAACCCGCAGACATTGTGAGTATTAAGTATTTATTCTCGAGCCGTGTTGGCAGCTAGCTTTGACCAGAGCTTCTGTTGGTTATTATGACAACACCGAACTCATTAATTTGACACATGACAGATTAGAAACAAACACCCAGCTTGGCCAAACATATTCGGGAGAGAAAACAAAGCTGCAAAATTAAGTTTTGTTAAAATGAATATTTAATAACAGAACATATTGCAATTACTTTATAAAAATTCTGACATTAAAATGCTATCTTGACAGCCAACGTGGGGGAAGTATGTTTGCTGTGACGCAATCAAAAACAGGTAAAGTAAATCACCTTCAGCTGTTATTCAACCTCAGATACTGCGTCTGGATTTCTCCTCATTTTTCACTTTTAATTAGCATATTTGACCAACTTTGACACCTTTTTGCTGTTTTATTTTTCAGTCACCAGAGCCAATCAGATAACTTCATCCACAGTGTAAGTATATAATTCATATTGTGATTGCACATGAAGAGTAATATCAGTTTCATCTCTGTGTCCAGTACACAGATCCAGCTTTAATGACATGATTACACAGATTCTTATTAGATTTAGACCAGGGATGTATTATAAGAACTTCTCTTCTTGAGTTCTTATAATACATCCATGATTTAGGCATGGCAGCCATCTTGAAAATATTTTGACAATTTTGTTTTTCTTTCCATTGTATAACGTATATTTGGTTTTGCCTCCTTTTTTTTGTTTTATTGTTATTGTTTTTGTGTGGACCCCAGGAAGACTAGCGACCACTTGTGCAAGCTAATGGGTATCCAAATAAAGAATAAAGAATAATTATATCTTTGTTGAGCTAGGCTAACCGTTTTAGAGCTAAGCTATAAAAGCTAAACACCTCGCTAGATCTATCTTTGTAGTAAACGCACAGATATCAAGCTGATCTTCTAGTCTGAATGGCGCAGTGTTGTTAACCTTAATGCTGTTGTCTGCTACGCTGCTGAGGTTAACTCTTGTCTCATTGTGTTAGAAACCTCAGGACAGTGTTTTGCCGTCCCTTCAAATGAATGTATCTATTGCTCACACCAGCCTCCCTGAATGGATTTCATCTTTTATCAACCTCATGACTGTGCATTCAGTACAGAAATGGAAAGACGTGGTTAACTTAGCTTAGCATAAAGACTGGAAGCAGGGGGAAACAGCTAGCCTGGCTCTGTTCAAAGTTCTGAAATTAACCTACAAACACCTCAAAATCTCACTAATTCACACATTTTATCTCCTTTGTTTAATCTGTACACAAACTGATATGTGAAAACAACAATTTATAATTTTAGCAGACTATGCATTGGAGCTATTTCTTTACAAACAAAACCGTGTATCCATCCGCCCACCACTTCTGTGCAGTGTCTCAGGCTACAGTGTGAGTTGCCAGATACGGTCGGTGAGCACAGGTTTTAGGTTTTAGTCTCCAAACATACTAAACATAACAACTTACCTGTGACGGCAAGACTTCAGGAAGCTGCACACAGTCACTGCGCCCGGCTGTTGTTTGTCAAGAAACAGTTCCAGCACATAACTAATTTCTGTTGGTGTACAGATTACACAACTGCAGTATAGCGTGTTAATTAGTGAGCTCTAGAGGTGTTTTTTTCCTACAACTAATTATGTTTTTCAGTGAAACTCGTGAGGAATTTGAGGATTATTCATCAGGTAAGCAGTTTTAAAACAAAGAATTTAAATTTATTCTAATGTGAACACTTACAACAGTAGTGGGTCTTCTTCTACATTAATCTGACGTGAGCTGATCCATCACAAGTTTAATCACTTTGTGTTACAGCTGCAATTGATGACCAGTCAGACTACCAAAATATTACAGATGGTAGGTTTACCAACAATAAATACAGTGAAATAACATTTTTCAAGTATTTGTAATATTTCACGTATATTTATCATTATATAACTGCATTATTTCTGTTTCTTTGATGTAAACTGTTTCATACTGTGTTGCTGCAGCTCAAACAGGAAGTGAGGAACATACATACGTGTAAGTATTTAAGCTCTTTTCATTCACTTTCTCATTGCAAATAAAAAATATAGAAAAGCAATGTATACTTACATAATGGAATCACTCAGGTTCTTCTTATGCAAATAGTTCAATTCTGCATTCAGGAGTGGAGAGACCAAGAATATGTTGATTTAACGCGTGTACATTCATTTTCTTTTAAAAAATCACCAGAATTCAGTCATTTTGATCATATGAGTCTGCAGTCCAGCCCGTTTTAAAACAGAATATAACAGCGTAGAATAGAAAACATTTTTATTTTCCACTTGAGTGGAAATGTGTCTTTAGTTACAATGTTGAGGTACTTGTACTTTACTTTAGTATTTCCATTTTATGCTATTTTGGAAGCCAAGATTACTTTATATACAATATACTTTTTAGTCCGCTACATTTATTTGACAGCTTTAGTTACTTTGCAGATTCAGATTATTAATACAAAATATGAATCAACTAACACATTATGATTTATTATTATAGCTTCAGTAAGATAAGACTTTATTCCCTGGGGCTAAATCCACAAGCTACCCAGCATTATATAAAGTAATTAAAATTACCAAGTTTTATACCTAAATTTAGCTGAACCTTAAAACTCTATAAAACTAAATAACCATCCCCGAAACTAAATACGTTTTGTAACTCAGTAAGAACCAAGATCTCTGTGGAACATTTCTGGCAACCTCTGGATGTGTCTAATAAATAATGTGCCCATTATATATATATATATATATCTATACACACACACACACACACAGAACAATAGGGTCACAAAATGTTGTATTTGTGTATTGTTTTACAGAGCTCCACTCCCGATCACAGTGTATGAAAATGAACACACTAAACAGAGGATAACTGGTGAGCGTTTTTCACATGTTCTGCTGTACTTTATATCTTTAAACTAAAGTATAACATAAATTGAAAAACTTTGGGAAGAATTGAAAATATGTTTATCACCAGTTTCTCCAACTTTGTTCTTTTTACACATTCATTACATGCACTTTTTATAGATGCTGTTGAGACTCCAGACGTCTATGCAAACATCACACCGTCGCCGATAAAAGATGGTATGTTCAATGTGTCACTTCTGATTCAGTTTAGAGACGAGAGGTTTCTCACATTACAACATTAGTGGGTCGTAATGTGAAAAGATAAACTAGATAAACTAAACTGCTGTTTCACCAAACAGACGACGACGACTACGAGAACTCTCAGTACCTGGAACAAGTAGCGCAGGAGCAAGAAGATGGTGAGTGCCGGAAACATTTGTTTGTCAAGTATATTCACAAAAGGTATATTCTGTGGTTTTGTTTCTTATTCCACTCAAGCAGAAGACTTAACATTTAAACATTTAAGACTTGTAAATTAAAGACTTTTTAAATTGAGGAAACTACATTTTTAAGACTTTTCAAGACCTGCAGATACTCTGAAAGTAAAATAATTACTTTTAATTAGTTTTATTACAACAGACAAACCACATACATACATGTACATACATGTCAAGTACTATATGTAATTGTAAAATTAAATCACTTCTACACCCGTTTTCATCCTATAGCAGGAAATAAAAGGAAAAGCCAGATAATATTAAGTCACAGAATAATCATAAGTTTTTGATATTGTCAGGGTCTCCCATTTATTTATATTTATTGAGCTTTTAGCTCTACCTTTCATAATTACTTTTTCCTGACAATGTTTGCGAAATAAAATGAAGCTCAAAACCAGCTCTTTTTTTGAAGAATGAAATATATAAACTTTGCCAAGCAACACAACAGTGTTACAGCGATAACATATTTTGCTCATCTTGAAAACCTAAAATAATATTGAAGGGGGATAAATGCAAAAGGATTGCTTGTTCAGATAACCAGTCTGCCACCTGCTGCCAAAAGGATGCAACAACTGGACAACAGAATCTACAGATATTGTCCTCAGTTATTCTCCATAACTTAAGCTTTTTTCTTGTCGGTAGTATCTTATAGAACTTTTTCACCAGTGTTGCAGTTGACTTATACAGGATGTATCGAGGCATTTAGCGTAGCATAAAACCCTTTACAATGACCTTATCTGCTATAATGGGAACTGGGCAGAAGCACAATGTAGAGGTGCTCAGGAACAAGTTCAGGTAGCTGCTAATATGTCACGTTATTACATAAAGCTTTCACTAAACACCTCTGACATGTTCTGTATCTCGAGGCTCAAATGTTAACCAATCATCCACCCTCTTTTGTGACAGAGGAGCCAGATTATGTGAATGAAAACGGAGACTGCACCTGATGTGGACACCACTGACAGCACCAGAAAACATCAGCTCTGTTCTTTGTTGTGTAAAACTTTACATTTTTATTCCTGCTATGTCTGACGTGCAGCTGAGTGAATAAAATGCTCTTGGACCTTGATTGTGATGGAAATGGATGCTGCCATCTAGTGGTAAAAAAATCCATTCCAACATACTGTACACAATGAATACTTCTGTACCGCACTGGTATTCTTGGATGTTTGCTTTGTGCTTTTGGGGGTCAAAATGGAAAATGTTGAATTTGTTGGGAGCTTTAAGCATAAGGAGGACGTTAATGAAATAACTGAGCAAAGAAGCACCAGTTTAATCCTTTAATCAACACTGCATTTAGTTTTTTTTTCTCCCCTCAAACTGACCAAATGTGCCATAGTGTTTGTATGGCAACACAGAAGATGTGAATAAAATAATGCATTCAGAGATTCTTATTTTGCTTTTCTGCTGTTGAGGAGTCAAGGATTGTATTTTGTTTATCTTAGCATGAGACGTTTTCCTAAACTGCAGTAAGTGTTTATACCTACAGTAATATTTTCTGTTATTCATGGAGCTGCTGAGCAGAGAGAGAACTCCTAAAGAAAAACTGTCACTTAGTTCTGCCAGCATTTTACTCCAATGGTGGAAGAAGTGAAAGTAGCAAAACCACAATGTAAAATATACTCCAAGTATATACTACAAATACACCCCAAGTTAAAGTTCTGCAGTCAAAATGTTACTTAAAGATGCTATGATTGATATTTTTATAATAACGTATCAAATGACGTCAAAATCGTCGTAGTGATGAAATTACCAAGAATTATCTCCTGAATCTGCAGCTCTGCTCGGCATTACAGAGCTTTATATCGAGTTTCAGCTCATCGTTTAGCGACTTTACCGTTTTCGTTCACTCACACGGCTCTCATAGTGTCGTTTTAGGCCGCAGCAGGTTCCAGCAAAAAAAGCTCTAAAAAGCCACTGTACACTACCTGCTCAGCACCAAAGACCAGACAGATACAGTTAGCGACTAGCTGGTGAACATAGTGGAGCATTTAGCAGTTAAACAGCCAGATATGACAGTCAGGAGTTGGTAGAGACCAAAAACAGAGCTAAAAGAGAGAATATTGGAGAAACACGACTCCAAATGAATGCTAATTGTGGACAAACCGTTTGTTTTTGTCAGTTTTGTTACGCAATGTAGGCTCTTTGGACCCAGTTGTCACCAAAAATTGAAGAAAAGAAGCCCAAACATGCCGACCCATTTAGTTACATTTCTCACAATATAAACACACCACCTTTACACCCCAGACACCGTATGTCGGGAGTTACCTTCTGATTCGAAAAGAGGGAACAGTCACAGAAACGTTTTTACACAGAGATGGTTTTATTAGCCAGAACAGATCAGCTGAGACCGACACCACGACGTCTCAAGTCTGAAGCCGCTCAGAAACCAACAGCCAGAGAAGACAGATGACCAGAGCCGACGTTGGTGTGAACACACACACCACATAAACCGTTTCTATACACACATACACACACACACACACAAGAGCCAGTGTTTTAAGTTTCTCAGGGGTGAACACTGACGATTCCTCAGACACGTCTGAGATTAAACCCAGATTTTCAGGTGTTTCAGTCGTCCATTCAGCAGGTCAACAGGAACATTTATCATCTGAGCAAAACACTACTCCCACCTTAACAAGCCATTTGATCTTTTTCTGTCTTAAAAGTGTTTTTACTTCTCAAAAAGGAGCCATCAGTGTCGGGTAGTGACTCCCATTTCCAGAAGTTTGACTTGAGGAGTGTCATCAGCATGTTGAAATAAGGCAGAAGGCTCTACTTGTTATGGACAGCGGCGATACGTCTGAGATAAAGGAAATTATTCTCACTTGAATCACAGCGGGAATTAACAACAAAGACGGAACACGAGATGAAATGGCTGGTAAAGCAGGTGTTTGGTTTTTTTTTGTTGCACGGTGACGAGGTTTCAGGAGTAAACGGGGAGTACGTAACCCACCTCTCTCTCTCACACACACACACACACACACACACACACACACACACACACACACACACACACACACAGCCGGGCTGATGGGAAGTTTAGGCGCTGCTCAGTGCGTCCACACCAGGCAGGACTTTACCTGAAGACACAAAGAGAGAGCTTCGTCATCATCAACACTGGAAAAATTTAAGGTAATTTTTAAAAGATTTTTTCTTCATCTTCCTGTGAATGAATATGATGTTTTACTGTCACTCACCCTCCAGCAGCTCCAGGCTGGCGCCGCCTCCTGTGCTCACATGGCTGACTTTGTCTTCTGTGTCCCACTTGGCGCAGCAGGTGGCAGTGTCGCCCCCACCTGGACACAAACACATTCATACAGGATTTAAGGCAGGGTTCGTACAGCTTTTTAAGAGTAAAAATCAAAACACTTTTCAAGCACTTTCAAGGTACCTAATAAGGTACAAATCAAGGTAAAAATTTCCAGACTCTCAAACCCTTTGTCATCACATTTAAATTGTTACTATAAACGCCAGGAGACAACAAACAAATATGACAACGGGATCATTTCAAACATTAAAAGACTTTGGGTTTACATGAGTGTAGATAATGAAAAGCATTTTTCAAGGAGCATCTTAAAAAGACCTCGGCAAGACACGCTGACGGACTCGGCAACTGACTAACACGTCTAAAAATAAACAAATATAAAAGCTCCCCTCCCTTCTCGTCTTTCTTACCGATAATTGTGATGCAGCCTGATTTGGTCACCTCGACCACTTTGTCCATCAGGTTCTTTGTCCCTTTGGCAAAGTTGTCCCACTCAAACACACCAACTGGGCCGTTCCACACGATCTGCTTGGCCCTGCCCACGGCCTCCGCGTAGGCCTTAGAGCTCTCTGATCCACAGTCCAAACCCTGCAGAGGAGACATTTATGGGGAAATGATTTCCAAAACAGAAGCAAAAATGAGAGAAAATGATTCAACTTGAACTTGTGCTGTCTGTCTGGATGAATGAGATTAAAAGTATTTCACGTAATTAGAAACCTCACAATGCATCTATCTGATAAATCTTCTCACCATCCAGCCGGCGGGGATGCCATCAGCGACGGTTGCCGTGCCGGTGGCAGCTTTCTCATCAAACTTGTCAGCAGTGACGAAGTCGACGGGCAGCGTGATCTTGACGCCGTTCTTCTCCGCTTTGGCCATCAGGTCCTTGACGATGCCGGCCCCCTCCTCGTCGTACAGGGAGGTGCCGATCTGACACGGGAGAGAGAGGAAAGAACAATTAACCACACACAGCAGAATTATGTGACGTGTTGCACAGTGACAAATAACAGAAGAGAGGTCACACAGGTCACAGCTGACGACATACGAAAATATCTGGTCAAAGGACATAATGTGCATATCAAACTGGAAAAAGTCTGGCCCTGAATATGTTATATCTTGTTAATTTAAGATATTAAGTTATTATACTAAGATGTATTCTCCCTCTGGCCATTGAGGTTGATACATAAAAAAAAAATATTCAGGAGGAAAACGGATTGTGTGAGCTGTGTGATTTGGGTGAAGTGGAAAGTGAGTCATTTTCTTTTGTATTGTGCAAATGATTAAGAGAGTTAATTTTCCACAAAATGGCTGAAATATTCTGGTGTTCAGATGGTCAAAAGTTTGAATGGTTGTTTTATCTTGATGTGTTTAAGTTTGTTAACTTTGTCTTAAAGAAAACAAATCCACCCAATCAGGATCTTTCTTTGACTAGTTACTAGGTAAGAAACATGTTAGTGGTCGTCCCTCTAATCTTGTAGAAGGCTTTGCTAATTCAACTAAACAAAGCTACTTTCATTACACACATACGTTAAACATCACAATTCAACTCTAAGAGGGAGGCTTTCTTTTATTGACAGAAGAAAAGCTGTTCACCACTGGGAGAGATAAAAGGTATGTTAGCGTTAGCAAACCTGGGGTGTTGAACGTTGGCGGTGTTCAAACAGACTTGTGAAAGTTGGTTTTGTTGGCGTCACAGCAGAGATCGGGAATCACGTTCATAACCTAAATTTGACCTCTAAACAAAAAGATTTTGAAAAGACCAGCTTTTGTTTAAAAAGGGTCAGTTCACACAAATTCCAAAAGAACACATTTCCACACTTCCTGTAGCAGTGGTATCTACACAAGCAGATAGTTTCGGTTTATTTGTCCATGTTTTGATACAATAGAGGTGAATGGAATTTAGTGTGTGGCGCTCACAGGACTAAAAAACGATATTTAAAAAAGATTCAGCAGCAGTGTGTCTTTCTAGAAACAACTTTCGGGATCTCTCCAGGCGTCTCTAAACGTTGGGACTACTTTCTACTACAGAAATAGTGGATTATCCAGGGTGGAGGTTCTTCAGACAAAACGGAGACAACACCCCCCTAACCCCCATTCCGAGCCTCAGTAATGTCAAGAAGTATTTATACTGCAACCTTAAAAAAGTATATATTAATGGATTCGGTCCTTCCTGTTACTATTCTTTGTTGTATAAACCTTTCACGCTTTGGGGGGGATGTAAACAGGAAGTATAATGTTTTTTTAAAGCCTATATTTGTTTCTATTTTGCCTAATTAGCACCATTGGAAGTATGCCAAATTAGCTGTTAGCAGTTCCTGTTTGTAATGTACTCATGGATGTACAGACAACTACAGCTGGATTACTTTGATCCTGAAGAAAACTTGGTGATTCTCAGGCAAGTTTTTCTGTCATTTCTAAGCAGATTTATGGATGTTTCTTTGTGTCTATATATAATATCCTCAGGAAGTGTAAGACACTAAATCTAAAAATATGTGTATCATGTCTGTGTGTTCAGATTTGACAGAGTTATGACTCAGAGAAGAAGAAGGATTATTGATGCTGTAAGGGTTTAAAAGTATCTTAATTGCTTCTATGAGCTGTGTTTCCTGGCCTCTGTGGTGATGGTGGATATCGATATCTCAAAATCTGGGAAAATAAAACCGAAACTATCTGCTTGGCTAGACACCACTTGAGAAGTGAGAACATGCGTTCTTTTGTATTTTGAGTGAACCGACTTTTAAATAAAAGCTTCAAATCTTTTTGTCAGAGGTCAGATTTCGGTCACGAATGTGATTCTCAGTCTGCTGTGACACTACCAAAACAAAGCGGTTTCACAAGTCTGTTTGAACACCACCAACGTTCAACAGTGAGTCCAGCAGCTCGACACGGAACTCTTGAAAATAAATACTAGTGTTTTTTTAACACTAAATAATACAGGGTTCATTCCACATACCTTTTCATCCTGTCATATAAAAAAAAAAAAAAAAAAATCTGGTTTAATCAACAGCATCCCCTGTTTTAAAATGTGTATTTACTGGTTATTTAGATGTAAATGGACTAATAATTAAAGCTGCTATAATAAACCTGATAAACGTAAGTCTGTAACTTTGTTTTTGGTCTCTACCGACTCCTGAGGGAAACATCTCTCTCTTTAGCTGCTAAATGCTCCACTATGTTCACCAGCTAGTTGCCAACTGTGTCTGTCTGCTGTTTGGTGCTGAGCAGGTAGAGTACTGTGGCTTTTTACAGCTGTTTTTGCTGAAAACGACACTATGGGGTGAACCAAAAATTTTACGCTGGCTTTAAATGTTGTTCTGTTAGTGACACTCGTATTCTCTGCGTCGTCTTCCTCACCTCCATGTTGTTGAGGACTTTGAGGAAGGTGAAGGCCATGCCGCCGCCGATGATCATCTCATCAACCTTATCCAACATGTTGTTGATCAGCTGGATCTTATCTTTCACCTTCGCTCTGAAGCACAGACAGAGAGGCCGAACACATCAGTATTGATAAGAAACACACATATTGAGAGAAGACTTAAAAACACTGATTTATACTATCAATAAAATTAATGACCTGGATTTTAATAGTTCATTGAAACTTAATATTGATGCTCTAAATGCTGCTACTCAAACAAAACTCTTTGCACATGTAAAACTAAAACTTTATTAAGTTTAATAATATTACTTTGCTACAAAAACATGTAGCTATCACCGACGCTAACTGTACATACAAGAGATCAACAAATCATTGATTGATTGATCATACAGGCAGGATTACAGCCTTCAAACACCCGAGTTATCTGTTCCACTGGCTGATCATTACACACTAATGGGTGGATGTCTTCTGTTTGTGAGTGTGAGTGACAGTTGCTCAATGCACTCGGGCTAAAATGGACTCTGACGCGAGGCCAAACCCCACGTGGCCACCGGCAGCTCGGTTAACCTGAGCGTCCATTACAGCAGCTTCACCCGGTGCTTCTTCTGTGTTCACCCAAATACTCAACGCGTATAAGCTGGCAGCATTTTGTTGCTTTTATCGTTTTAAAAATCTGGTCTGGTAAAAATCTTTGGTTATAATCTCTGACCGCCTTTCCTCATTGATTACAGATACATTAATGATTGGGAATTCTAACTTATTGTAGTTTCTGTCATTAAACCGGCGTAATATCTGATAAAACAGGACAGTGTTAGGTAAATACACTGTGATTACTGCAGTCCTGCTTGATGATAAACATTGGCTGTAGTTTTATGCCCGTGTATAGATGATCTTTGCATTTTTAGATGAAACAAAACTGCACTTCACTGTCCACTGAGCAAACTTCTAATGCACCGACACGCACACATGACGGTTAAAAACATCAGAAAAGTTCAGCTGATCTGCTATCACTGAGAGTGACTTAACCCTGAAAATATTCCTGAAATAACAAAGCAAGTGGGGAGTGTTAACCAATAAAACAAAAATGAATAAAGACTAAGAGTGTTTGTGTGGCCTCTCATCTCTGCCTGCTTGCTATCTGCACACTGAGTGCTGAGCTGTGATTGAAGAAAGCAGCATACTGTGACACCACAGATTACATAATGAGCTTACAGTCTCTATTCCTGGATGGCCACCTGGATTATTTTAAAATAGAGGCTGCTGTGTAATGATACGTAAACCGCAGCAGAGAGAGAGGACACCGCTGACAAGTCAAATAATAAAAGCTGGTATTGTTTTAGCTTTTAGCCTGGAGGAACAACACTCTCCTCTGGTTTTGTTCTGTAAAACTTTCCACCAGATAATAGTCCAAACGCAACCAGTTTTAACGTAAAACAAAGTGTAGGAGGTTAAATATTTATGTTCTACTGGGTTTGAAACATTCAGATTGACTTTAGCCCTGTCCAGGTCCATCCAGCAAAAAAGTTGAACCACGCTACTTTTGCTGTGACGTGTTGACATCCGGCAAAAACACTACGGTTGTCAATCAAATACCTGCAAATGCATATTCCTGGTAGATGACTTTTAACGTGAATGGTGTATTTCTACCGTTTACTTCACGATTGTCACAATAGTTGCTGAGAACTTTCCAGAGTTGTAAAATGCTGTGTCAAAGCATTATAAACCTCCTGTGCAGTGGTTTGCCGTCTGATAAATCTTCAAATTCTGTTACTCAAAGTGGACTTCCTGGATTGTATTTCATGCTGGTACCTGAAGCAACACACTCCCCCCCCCTTGCATTGTTTTAATGCAGGTCTGTTTATGGTCTGAACGGCACGTTCAAAGTCGACGAATTATCTAAATCAGCTGTTCTCACCCTCCAAGGATGGCCAGGAAGGGCCTCTGAGGTTTCTCCAGAGCCATGGCAAAGTAGTCAAGCTCCTTCTTCATCAGGAAACCAGCCGCCTTCTGAGGCAGATTCACTCCCACCATGGAGCTGGGAGAGAGGAAGAGGAGGAGGCAGAGGAGAGGGAAGGAGAAGAAGGGATGGTCAGGTGAGGTAGAGAGAAAACACAGTCAAAACCCAGCAGATGTTTCTGATTTATGTTGTCACATCATCACAGATATCACTGACACCGTCCTCCATTAATCACCACTGTATCCAGACAACCTGCGTCCTGCTCACCTGTGGGCTCTGTGAGCCGTGCCGAAGGCATCGTTGATGTAAACGTCTCCCAGTTTGGACAGAGACGCCCTGAAGGAGTCAATCTCCGCCTGGGAGGCCTTGGTCTAAGGGACAAAAAAAAAAAAAAAAAAAGACAGGACAGAGTAAGAGAAGAAGAGAGGAGGATGGAGTAGCCTGTAGAAATGGCTGTAATCTGTGTTTCTTTTGTCTGTTTGTGCCTCGAAGGGAATCTATTTACTATTTGACAACAACAACTGGTAAACAGCGACGGCACCAGATGAAAACACATGGGACAGGCATTTGATTTCTTTTTAAAAGGCTTCAAAGTGTTCAGAATTTATTAATAAAAAACGATGTTTCCATTTTATTAACAACATTGTTGGACGTTGAAATTAAAGTATTAATTGATGTATTAATCTCATTGTTGTGAGCAGCTGCGGCACCTGTTGCATTATCATCCTGATGCAAGACAGGACAATCTGTTTTTCTTACTAAAACATTTAGATTCACATAACAACCGTTGCTAATATGAGTATTAGGTTAACTACCATTCGTCATACCGTACAGCAGTAAAAAACAACAACGCCGACCCTCAATATCTGCAGCTTAATGAATCCATCACAAGAGTGGTAAGTTAGTGGGTCTGTGGGCACCAGCCCAGTTGGCCCAGTTTAATATTTGTGTATTAATTCACACTTTGCAACTAATTCATTCTTAATTAGTAATTAAAAGAGCGAGTCAAACTTTAAACGATGGAAAACCATGTGTGAAATATGGAAATATGGCCACCCATAGCACCAGGTCTGCAGGTAAGAGTGACACACCCTTTCTGTTCATCATGATCCCATTTTTCAAATGATTCTTACATGGAGATTTTTCTGTAGCAAAGGCAGCAAAAGCAATATTATGCAACTGATCACAAGATGAAATACATCAGGATCTGCCAGACTCGCCTCAGGAGATAACTGGGATTGATCTGCTTTGTGGAAATTAATCAAAACAAACCACAAAGTTGGGAAAAAATGTTTTGTAGGGAATATTAGAGGCAAATGTCTCCAGTTTACAACCTCCACTAACTAAGCTCCTTTAGGTTCAACTGTTCATGTGTCTGTATGCTCAGTCAGTCATTGTGGATCCGGTTCCTGCTGCACTTTAACAGGTGAAGGTCGTGACTGTGTGACTGGAGGGCAGAAAAGGTCAAGAAAGCTCTTCAGTGTCGCTCAAATGTCAGACGAGTGCTGCACGCTTCATTACTGCTTCCTGCATTCCCCCTTCAGTCCACAAGACACATTATACACTTAGCTCTAGCAACAAGTTACTGCTGTGTTAGAAAGGATAGCATGCATATGCACTTTATAGTATTATCATATGGATATGGGACAAACTTGTGCTCCACCAGTGAGATGAGTTCAGCTCTGTCACTGAGAAATGTTTGTATAATGAACTAAAAATAAAAAGGTTCCTGTCTGACACAGTACAGCAGTACAGTAGAGACCAACCCACACAGACCGCATACCAACCAGGCCTTTCAGGACAGGAAAAGCAACACGTCCAGCTGGGATGACCCGCTGACCTTCAGGATAAATGTCAGCAGGTCAAAGCTGCTGATCCATCTCAGGAACAACATTCATATAGTGTCTGAGGACAGTCCAGAGCCTGGATCTGAAGTTATATCAGATCATCTGCAGTTCAGTGTAATGACTGTGAAAAATTCATTATGGTCAGAACTCAGATGTCAAAGTCCCGTCCTCGTTGCCTCCAGAGGGTATGAAAGCGGAGACGGCACATTAAGTGGTTTAGGACGAGGAGGACGAGGAGTACCAGAGCTGTGATCAGGCTCGACACACTCAAATTCAACGAGTCAAAAAGCTGACGACGTGGCCGACGGGTCAAACAGTTTGAGCTGAATCCTTGAGGACAAATGAGAGCAGATAATAAAAGAAATGTTTTGTTTTTAATGTCTTAAAAATAATGAATTTTATGTGGTACTGCAGTAGACCCAGGATCTGACATCACTCTCTCATTCACTTTTTCCTGTATAATCAACACTAGTTTCCTCTATAGTGAGCAGTAAATTGAGATTTCTGACACTTATGAATCACCATCATTAGCAGGTGCAGTGCCGCATCACATTAAATTACATGTGTAGTAAAGGGGGAGATTTGCTATGTGGAAAAAGTACAGTACGTACACTGTGGACACTGCATATTGTGTTTCACTGGAGAGTCTCTGCACCACTCCTGACCATGACATCATCAGGTGGTGACGCTGCAGCTGGAGTGACTGTGCGTTTTCCTCCAGGTGACCCAGCAGTGAGACAGCCTGTCTGCAGAGTCTGCTGCTGTCTGTCTGACAGCCAGAGCACAACCAGTGTTGCCACATTTGACACCAAACAGCCCAATTAGGATGTTAAAACTGCCCAAATGACATAAAAAATGTTATGCTTTGGATTGTAGAGGAGTTTTTTGTTATGTGTAAATTAATCATTGTATTTTTTAAAGTCTGAAATATTATTTTTTTGTTAAAATAAACAACATGCAGCTTTTTCTGCAGCTTGACAACATACTGATCAGTAGAGGCCATTATTGGGTTTGTGCCATTTAGGAATTTGGCCCCTCAGAGCCTCCTTGTTATGATCTGTGAGTGCCAGTCAATGTGATAAAAAGTTGCCCAACTGAGCAGATAAACGCCCAATCTGGCAACACTGAGCACCACAACTACACCATGTGAAACCCATGTGATCCAAGACCGACTGGAAAAACCACCTCAGAGCTATTATTAAGAGCTTTTCCAAACTTTAATGATAATCAATGCTGATTTGAGATTGAATAAGTTGCAATATTTACAGGATACGACTTGCATAAACAGCTCATTGCTGACTCTCGCTGGTAACTTGACATAACCAAACACATGACGCTTACAAATCCTGCCAAACATCAACAACAGTCGCTTCAGTCAGAGCAGGAGGACTGCCGGGAGACTCACCTTGTTTCCGGAGGCATCCTTGCCCTTTCCCTCCTCTGCGACGTGGAAGCGGAGGTTCTCCAGCAGGATGACGGATCCGGTGGCGGGGTCAGCGCAGGCAGCTTCCACCTCTGCACCGACACAGTCCTTCAGGAAAGTGACGTCCCTGCAGAGTCGCAGAGGACCAGTGAGGACGTGTGTGCGCCGATTTTAAGACATAATCTTACAATCTTGACAGAACTCTGTAATTACATCTCTATATGGTAAATTTCACTTTTACTCGTGGACGATGCAGCATGTGTTTGTAATTATATCTCATTGATAGAAGCCTCCTTGTTCAGGAGAGACAGCTCTCCTACAGCCATATCATAGTTGTGTTGTGTTAATGCTAATGCAAACAGAACATTTCCTACTGCTGCTTCACATTAAAGCGTTCAACTTGTGACCCACAGGGTGGCTTTTATTGTGAAAAGGCCACAGGAAATGAAATGTATTGTATGGACTTAGCTTTAAGAAATAAACTGAAAGCGTTTAAGAGAAGGAAACCAGTTATTCAGTCCATCAACTAACCTCCCCAGCAGGGTCTTGAGCTCGGCGGCGACGGGCTCCAGGGAGTATTTCTCGGGCATGGCGTTTCCGTCAGGACGGCCCAGATGGCTCATCAGCACGACGGACTTGGCCCCTTTGTCCAGGCAGTGTTGGATGCTGGGAACGGCCGCCTTGACCCTGAAAATCAACAAACACAAAAGTTCAGCAAATCCATCCTTCCACCTTTTATCTGATTAAAGAACATGATGTTTATAGAAATGTTGATTTAAAGCACAACCTTTTGCTGCGACCTTCAAGAGCAAGAGTTTATTTTATTTAAGAGGTTAATGGTTTGGTTATTGATTTGAACTTTACGAACAGAAAAGATACTACAGAAATTAAATGGACTTTTACCTCTGGTTGTTTGTGATCTGCTTGTCCTTCATTGGAACATTGAAGTCAACCCTGAAAGAGAAGAAGTTACGAACATTACATCAAACAGAAAAGGTCTTAAATTACATGAACAGATGGAAACTTTTACAAGGTTTTCATCACAAAGCTGTAACGTTTTCTCAGATCATCAGTTGTCTGTCATTGCGTGTCGAGACCGACTGGAAAACCACCTCAGAGCTATTAAGACCTTACTCCAAATTTGAATGATAATCTATATTGATGTGAGATTGAATAAATTGCAATATTTACAGGATACGATGAGCATGAACAGCTCATTGCTCTCTCATGTTCATGTTGAACAAACCCCTTTAAACATCTATATAGCATAATCCAAAGACAAGGAAGAAACCTTTTTTACTGGGAGTAATGTATCAAGGAAGGAGTTTTTACAATGAGAAATCTGCACAAAAATGAAATGTATTTAACTTTTGAGTAGATGGAAATTGAGAACCACCTTTTTTGAATGTTCAAGAGCATTTCTGTTTATTTTTGAGCAAGTGCATCCACTGTATGCGTCCATTTTGCAACAATATCCACCCCTTCAATCTCTTACGCAAAACAACCTGTTTTGTTGCGGTACCTGTATGATTATTGGGCATCAGTAAAAAAAATAAATTAAAAAAAAAAAAAAATACAGTCAGACATGTTCAGATGTCCCTTAGCTGAAGGTTTTTATCCAAAATGCTCTTCACTGACAGCATTAGTGCCTTTGCATTGCTCTTCTGCCCACAAAGCTGGTTGCACATTCAGTCATGCAGCAACGCACGTTGGCAGCTCATGAGAACATGCTGCATCCCTCGTACTCCAGTTACATAACCACCTCCCTCCTCTCTCTGTCTGTCTGAGGAAGCATTGAGACATATGATCAGGCTGCACACACTGCCATAATAACAGCAATCCATTGTCTTAATCTAAAAACCAACTGTCAGCGATTCAGCGGCTCAACAGCTGCCGTACACAGACAAATGCTCCATCATCTAACAGCTGCAGTAGTTTTCCGCTCTTATATTGCTCCATCTGTTGGACTCAGACGTTTCTCAGAGGCAGAGCAGCTCTGGCGGCAGAAATAAGCTCCTTGGATGAGTTAAATCAGAACTGCAGTTGTTTGCAGCACAGGTTAGCTAATGGCAAACTAGCCACAGCTATTGGGTATGATGGCTAGTGGTAGGCTTTAAAACATTCACATCTTCCTCTTCTTCTTCATTTGTCTGTGCTTCAGACAGAAAAAAAAACATTTCTTTGGCTCCATTTATTGAGATTAACTCAATCAATAAGATTATTTCTGTCTCTAAGAAGTTTGTACACGTACTCTGACGTGCTGAAGAGACCATGCACTTAATGATGCTACAGTGAGCCGTTTGATAAGAAGAAAGGTGAGCATGTGTGATGCCTCTCCATGAAGTCAGGTCCTGGCCTCTGCTGGATTTGGCTGCTGAACAGATTTCTGTCTGGCACTGCAGCAACGTCCCGTCTTACCTCTTTTTAAATCTGGACCAGCAGCTCACACAACACCTCCTCTACACTCTGCCTACAGCTAGAAGTTCATAAAACACATACACAGCATGCTATGACAGGCCCTGGGTGTGAACTTATTGTCTCTACACAGAGACTAACTCATTTTAAACACCGAGCAGCATGAGCTGGGGTCTGCTGCTGTCCGTGAACCTTGTCCTATGCTGCCTGCTCTTGCATCACCAAGCTGAGCAAACCAAAATGGCCCTCTGACATTTCCTCAGAGGGTGTCAGTTACAAGTGCACTTCCATCGTCAATGGCCATTGCAGTATGTAGAAATATCTAGCAAGTAAAGGGCAAAAATTACTTTACTATAATAAAATAACAGTGCTGCATTACAGATAACTTTAAAGACACCTTTTTATTATTATAAAAAAAAAAAAAAACTACTTTAGGTGCTGTTCTGCCAGGCTGCAGGACATCCTTTCAGCTAAAGAGATTGTACTTGAACTAGACTAGATAGAGGGATTTAAACCTATGTGGACTGCACTGCCTAAATTAATCAATTCCTCTTTTGATGAATAACCAATCATTAAATGTAAAGTAGTTCATCAAGTAAGAATGCCAAAGATGTGTGTGCTGAAATGAGTAGTGGGTTAATCAATTAGCCGATTGAAAAAAAATGAATCTGCAACTATTTTGATAATAGAATAATGACTTAGGTAATTTTTTCTGATGGTTTTCTGTCTGGCTCCAGCTTCTCCAATGTGAGTATTTTCTGCTTTTCTCTATTTTATATCATTTTAAACTTAATATATTTGGGCATTTGGACTGTTGGTTTGACTAAACAAGCAATAAGAAGATATCAAATTGGACTCTGAAGTTGTTACATGCGTTTATCACTATTTTCTGAAGTTTTATAGACTAAAAGAGTAATCAACAATGCAAAAAACGGTTACAACATGTGATGTTTCCTGATTTCCTCTATTTCTTGACATTAAACAATTACACCTTGGAGATTTTAGCTGCTGCTCTGGCGATTTGAAGACATCACTTAGGGCTCAGATAGACTGGGCATTTGGTCTTCATTACTTTGAAGGTTTTATAGATTAAGACATTACACAATTGACATATTAATCCAAAAAAAAACAACCTGGATGACTACTTAAATTCCTCAGATTATCAATTCACTGTGTCGCAAATGTAATAAATAAATATGTTGGATTATTGGATGCTAGTGTATTTTAATGTATGGGATTGACTCTTAACTACATCTCGGATGCAGTCGGTTACATCCATGCAGCATCTCCTCACGGGCACGTAACATGGATGGAAAACGTGACAACCAACAAGTTCACTTCCTGTCCTCTGTCCAACGGTCTGAACTGACTCACATACACCGTTAACCATCACTTTTGTGTCAACACTGTGGACGTACCAAGCAGTTTGTTACCACAGGAAGGATAGTTAAGACCAGAACATCTCCAAAATGTCAGTTAGCTAGCTAACGTCAAATAATCCCATTTCCGATTAGCCGCGTTAGCTAGGCGATAAACGCTTACCTCATAATGACCCGCTTCCCCTTGACGTCCACCTTGTCTAGGGTGAGTTTGTTAGACAGAGACATGTTGCTTATTTTGCTGGGTATTTCCTGAACCTTCCTTGCCGGGTCTCCTCCGCTTCCTTCGGCTGGTTAGCTACCGAATGACAGCAGTGACCTTAGCGCAGCGCGGAGGAACAGCGGCGGGGCGTGACAGAGCACGCCCCCGGCTGCTAATTGGCTACAGCGGGAGGAAAGCGTTGCATTCTATTGGATCCGGTTGCTGTCTGTTCTCTGACGTAAGCATCTTGGTCTCCTGATGACTTCGTCTCAATTTAATTGATATGGAAATAAACTCAGTACCTTTACTCAAGCACTGTACTAATATACAATTTTGAGGTACTTTACTTTTGAATTTCTACTTTCTGTTTCTTTATACTTCTGCTCCACTAACCCTTTCCAACTGCTCCCCTCTAGTAGGCGCTACAAAACACTCTGTATGCCAATACAACCAGACACAAGAACAGTTTTTTCCCCACACGCCATCACTCTGATGAACTCTTATCAGTCATACAGTGTAAATAATCCTGTAACACCAAAACATCCACTTACTTCCATTATATGCTATATTTTTAGTTTAAAATGCACCACTTTTAACATGTACATCATCATGCACTGTTGACATGAATCCTTCACACTGTATATACACATGTATATATTGTACATAATCATCCACTCCATATATATCCTTTCAATATTATCTATTTTTTAAATTTATGTTGTTAGTAATTGGTGCTTTTTATATATATATACACACACCTATTTTTCACATACTTGTATACACAATAGTCCTGTCAATTGTTTTACCTTTATTTGTTCAGCTTTGTTGTCCATGTTCTTAGCTGTTATGTCTATTCCTGTGTAAGTATATTGAAAGCAACAAAAAAATTGAGTCAAATTCCTTGTTTGTGTAAACATACTTGGTCAGTGAAGCAGATTCTGATAATTCAGACAAATATTATACGTTACTCCACTACATTTAATTGCTAGTTACTCTCCAGATACTCCAATACTTCTGTCTCTGACAAATGGGAAAGATAGAAGGGGGTAGAATAAAGAGAATTTAGCATTTTGCTTTGTGGTGTTTTTATGCTCTCTGGCCAGAGTTTCTCCAAACGACAGTGAATGCAGCATGCTTCAGCCATGGTGGATTTTTTGTTTTATAGAATTGTGTACTAACAAAAAGGGTATAAAAAAGTGTTATCAATCACTCAATAAGGGACAGTAAACATATATAAAAGCAAATAGCTCTTCAGTTTCCATTAACATGCTGCGGGGGGGAGAGTCGTTTGTGAATATGAGCAAATTTCAGTCTCCTAAATTGAATGTGTTTTTGAGGGACTGCTGTGACAGATAAATTGTAGCTACTGTATGCAGAGAATTCACACTGCTTCAAAGAAGAAACAGTGATCAGTAGAATCACACTTAATTTATTTGGACAAAGTAACATGTTGGAATAAACACAGGCATTCATTGTCTGAACACGCAGATATTCATTATTCATCTGTACAACCAGAAGGGTTATTAGGTGGGATGCAGGTCTGTCATGGCGGCTCTTCACTCCTCGGCTTCTCTCCACTCTTTGGGCATGACCTTCCCAACTGGTGACATATTCCAGGTGATGTCACTCTGAGTCAGCACCTGCACAAAGACAGGAAACTAGTTTTTCAAGAGCAATGCAACAATTTTTTGGACCTTAATGTGCTTGCTGATTTTCTTCACACAATTAGAGACATTTTAAGACTTTCTTTTTGTGAAGAAAAGAAAGCAAACACACAAATAAAAAAAAACTCTTTATCCAAGATTCAAACACCTCTGAACATATTTAAGGCCTTTAACAGTGGTAAACTAATAAAACATTATCAGACTTGCCAAACATATCAGTAAACCTGCTCAGCAACAAAAAAATATAAGTCACACACTCAGCTCACACAATATCTTTGTCACGGTCAGACAAAGGCCACAGTGCCGTTTAACCATCTTTCTGCACTCATACTACTGGCCCCAGTATATTAAAATATCTGACATGGCATTTTGTATGTTTTATATACTTTCTTTGATTATAATTTAACCACACTGGGTCCAAAGGCAAATCATTTTCAGGTAGGGTCATTGGTGGGGGATTTTGTGGTTGATAAAGCATGTCATATTTCAAGATCATCCTCCTTGTGTAGCATTCATTTGTCCTGACTTGAAAATATGGCATTTTTAACCTACACTTGTGATGCTCTATGTACCACATTTTGTGAGCAAGCTGTCTGTTCAGGTTATACACATAAATTAATGTGACGTGGCCTAACAGGGCAGAACTACTTACGAGTGACCACACAGCCGTGCAGAAGACTACTCCACCGATCATCAGACCGGTGCCGTACTTGGTGTGGAAGTCCTGGGGGGCAGTGGATCCATGTCTCACCTGCCTCGCGGCCTGACCTGGATGACAACAAAACACAGTCTTCATGGTAATGTCTGGCATTTATGTACTGCACTATTACTCACTTTTGTTCTTTAGAACTTCGCCATTTATTGCATTTTGCAGTTCTCTTTATAGAGAATAAATAACTAAGGCTTCTATGAAACAATATAAATAGACACGTAAAATAGGCATAATTCTGGGTGCAGTTACAAGAGCACTGACAGGAACTAATGGTAATTTAGTAATATTCTAATACTAAAAAGTGCCATAATATACATAATGATATAGATTCAGTTCCAATTACACAGATGAGTTACACAGTATGTCATAATATGGGCACAGGGTGGCCTTGCATGACCCCTTTTACACTGAGCCACCTATCATAAATGCACCAAAGATGTTTTGGGGCTGGAATAAAATATGTAATGTTACTAGTAAGTCAGAGCAGTTAAATGTCCTATCAGTGTCCCATCTTGAAATTGTTAATGGTGACACATTGACAAGTGTTGTCTGAAAACACTACAAGGTCCAAATCTTTTCAAAATGGTTTCTGAAAAAGTTAGGCAGATGAAAAGACTGTCCTTATTTACCCTTCCTTTATCAGACAGTCCAGTTTCATGGACATGATTTAGACAGTTTGGTGTTGTCTATTATTTGCAAACGCTAATACACATTTCCTTAACTACTCGAAAAGGAAATAAACATTACAAATGAGTTATCTTATCATTATTCTAAATTACACGTCATTGTGTCGGACAATGACATTTAGATTTAACAAAGCATATTAAAAAGGCTACTTCGAGTAATAGTTTAACTCCAAACTAAAAAATAAACTACTTTAACTTAAGGAAGATAATCCAGTGCAATTACACAAATATCAGTGTTTCAAGACATTATCACGACTCTTGCGGGAGTTGCTAATGTTGGCTGGCTAGCAGTGGGCTGTTGACGTTAGCACGCTTATCGCGGTCATCTACCAAAGACAGGCCGGTCAAACTTATAGTCGACTGATATTAAAATGACGCCCGGCCTACACGCATACAGACAACATAAATTTCTATGAATAACCACTTTCCGTACCGGTAATGTTGGCTGCAGCTTTAGCGAACCGGTACATGTTGTCTAGCCTGGTGCCTTCAGATACCCTTGAAGAACGGAAGTGTAATATGGCCGCTGCACGTAGACACAGCGGATGTTACGATTGCCAGTGTGCGCATGCGCATGCGCCGACCTAAACCGTTAAGTGTGAGAATGGAAGTGAAATACACACTGTCAGACGTTAGTAAAATGAAACACATACACAAAGCAGTTACTAATTTCGGTTAAAAATACAACAACTTATATAACTAATGGCTGACTTTGTGTATGTATAAATAAAACTCCAACTGACAGCCGTGAAGAGTACCGTGTCAGGATGGCCGAGTGGTCTAAGGCGCCAGACTCAAGGATGATCTCCTTCCGCAGAAACGGGACTTCTGGTCTCCGAATGGAGGCGTGGGTTCGAATCCCACTTCTGACACATATCTTTTGTTTTTCATTTATGGTGCAAAACCACAGCAATACAAAACGTAGTAGTCAGTAGTCATCCAAATACTACTGCACGTGATATTCCTACTGCTTTAAACGGGCACATGGGTCATATTCTATTCAAATAGTGCATAGAAAAAAGTTTACGACTAATATCTAATATTACTGCTCATGGTTTTTAAGAATTTCCTATATACGGATAATTATAATTTTATAGAATTAGAATGATTAACTCCTGTAAATAACGTGATGCACATTTACTATACATGTTACACAAACAAAACCGAATCAATATTTAATTATGAATAAAGCACTGGGAGTGAATCATTTATATCAATTTTAAATCTTATTCTTAGGAAAATAGGGATAGTTGCCGCTCATCCATGACCATTTCTTTCTTTTGTCTGAATTTACACCAAATGCAAAGCTTTAAAATTGACAGGTGGCAAGGAATAGTGGAAATAGAGGTGAAGGACGTTTTTCATACAAGGCATTGAATAGGGTCATTGAGTTTAATGTAGTTCACAGTAGATATTTAAGTATACTGTATGTGAATTTAGCATAGAGTACCAGTCTTGAAGAAAAAGGTTATTAAGTTTCTTTGGTGCTAAATGCACTGCAAGTCAGTCCAATCAAGCCATAATATTGTATGTTAATTCGATATGTGCATCAGGTAATGTTATTCATTCATTTTCAAAAAGGTTTTCTCTCTTTCCACTGTCAATACAAATCTTATAAAGGGATTGAAATAAACAGTCTTCATTTTTGTAGTTTTCTTTATTAAATCAAAATATCAGTCAGGATTATAACAGTATGATAGTATTATGACATTTAGTTGATGTATGTACATGAATACTAAAAACATTCCCCCATTGAATGTGTTTTTATGGAAACATGTTTTCATATAACTTCAGGATTAACGCATTGCGGACAAAAAGTTCCTGGTCTATTAATTGCAGCCTGGGAACTATTGCTGAAAAATGCTGTGATTAGAAATCTAAGCTTTTAACTATTACCTATTACTAGCACCAACATTCCAGTCATCTGGAAAAAAAACACCTTCAGATCCAGGCAGAACCAGTGTTTAATCATTAGTTTCCTGTTGATTTGTCCATGACAAAAACAGCAAACTGTGGTCAGTGTAGCTATCACAACCTGGCAGGAGGCTAACAAGCTTGGACTGTGTGGTGAACTGAACAGAAGCTGTTTTACCCTCAGTAAGAAATATGTTTTATTGCAAAAACAAGACTTTCAGAGCATCAGTGGCCTCACTGAGGTGCTTTGGCTTTACAATAAATGTTTGATTCTTTTCCATCATGAATTTAGTGTCAAAAAGATTGTAAACAAACAATTAGCTAAATGGGGAATAAACGAAATTCTGATTTTCTTGTCTGATTATTTTATTAACTTTCAGACACTTTCCCTCTGCACCATGTAATGAACTACAGTGAACACTAACATCACTACTGCAAGTGAATGAATGATAATTTTGTGCATTTACGTTTTTGAAAAAAATCATTTCACATTACATGTTTTTTCTGACCCAAAAAAATTCAAATTACAAGCAAAGAAAAGCAGCAAATCTTTATATGTGAGAAGCTGAAACCAGAGAAAGGTTTATATTTTTGTTTGATAAGTGACTTAAATGGGTTATTGATTATAAAATCGTCACTTGAATTTTAATGATGTCACTGCACTACATCAGACCACTGAGGTCGAGGCGGCCTCTGCTGGATGCAACAACCTTTACAATGTCAAAGTAAAATAGTACAAAATCTGTGGAATCTTAAAGAATAATGGCTGTCAACAGAAATCCACACTGGAAATCTGACAAATGTATCAATGGAGAGGACAATTCTGATCAGCAGATACATTTGATTGGGGGAAACATTGCAAACATCAGTATGTCATCGTCCTCTTATAGTTTGAAGAGCACAGTTGGGGCCAGTTCACACCTTATATAGCAGCAAATAAAGGCTTGAAGCCAGAAAGGAGACAACTGGTAGATGTGGTTGGTACAAGCGCTCGGTCCAATTAGCTGCATTGCTCCTTTTAAAAAGGAAAAATCCAGTATTTTTCAGCCTGAGTTTTATTATCATAATTGTGTCCATCCTGACTATGGGCCATGCTAACTTTGCACTCACGCTATTGTAACTATCTGCAAAGAGATCTATATTCACGGAAACTTGCTGCCTAACCAAACTAGCTTTTAGTCGGACTCCAAGACAAACGTTTGAAATGATTTCTGTAAAATCAAAGTTTATTTGGAGAGCTTTAGGAGGTTCGCTTTTTTTGTTTTTGGGTCCTGAATCTCTATGACGAAGTTAGCAAGACCCATAATCCGAACGGACGCAATTATGAGAATATGACCCAGGTTAAAAAATACTGTAATTTCACTTTAAATCTACCCTCTTGCTCCAGACCCTCAATGTGTTTTTCTTAATTTTGAATGAAACTTCTTCCTGAGATAATTAACTCTAATGCGAGCCGAGCCTTGAAAGGAATGTGTACAACCTGTAATACATCAGCTGCGATATTAAAGTGTTGCAACAGAGCTGTGGATCATCTCGCAGCCAAACTTATTTGACGCACTGAACAAACCAGCAAGCCTCAACCTACAGGACATACAACCATCAGTAGAAAATGTTGGAATTGGTCCATCAATAAAGTTCTTGATTCTCCACAGTAATCTAAGGATCCATTTTTAAGTTTACAATAACTAATCTAAACTCTAACACTACACAGCTCTACATCAGAAAGCAGTATATTTAACTGTTAATGCCAGCTAACCTTTAAATAAGGTAAACAGAGATAAAATGGAATTCAGTCAGTGTATAAAATCCAGGATCGCGACGGTCCAAAGATACTAGAATGCAAACAGAAGATGGAAGAGTTTTCTCTGAATGGCCCTAACAGGAGGCGACAAGCATCAAAATTTCAAACAAACATTAAGGCAACCATCATGTTCCCGCTTTTCATTTTCTAGTCAGCCTTTTTGTCTTTTCCTTCCTCGTCGTCTGTGTACTCTGTGGGCTCCTCTCCCGGTTTCAGGAGCTTGCCGATGTAGTCATACTTAACTGTAAATGGGAAAAAGAAAATTATTTACAGCCTCAACGACAACGAGATTCAAGGACAAAGCTGGACCTTCCGTCCGGAGGAAACAGCCAAGGTATTTTCATTGTGTTTTGTAGCTCTCTCACTTTTCTGGAATTTGTTCCTGTGACAGTTTCTTATCATAAAGTCATAAAGTTAAATATCTCTCTGATGTTTTAAGAAAATAGTCACAATTGTCTGTTTATTAACCACCAAGAGTCCTCTATGATTTGTTGGAACTAGAGCTGAAATGAGTAGTAAGTAAATGAGTAATCTTCATTACTGCTTAATTGAATCATCTTTTATTATTAAATGACTATTATAAACATAAGTTTAACCATTAACACTCAAAAACAAAAATTGGGGCGTAAAATAAGAGACACAAGCTGTCCTGAACTTTTAACAACCGACCTGCTCGAGTTTATAAGTTTTGTGTTAGTAAGAGGACATTATTATTAATTAATGAGTTCTCATCATATGGCTCACTGTTCAGTTTGTCAGGTTTGATCAAATCAAAGTCATTTTACTACATTTCAGCTCTAATTCAGGAAAGTGTGATGCATTGTGGTGAGATTACCGTTTACCGTGACATTTTTTAGCCACAATAAGTGTACCGGGAAATTTTGATCTCTACTCACAGGTGAACTGAGTCTCCCACTCGGAGAGGCTCTCCTGCTGCATGGCGTTCAGGTCGGACAGGTCGTCGTGTTCATCTTTCAGGGCCTCCTTCCCCAGGCAGAACGTCGCTAGACCTCTGGATGCATCTCTGCCTGCAAACACTCCGTACGGCCCCTCTGCAAGACAGTAAAGACAGAGGGCACACAGTGAGGTGGATGCAAAACAACGGCAGCAGCTACAACGGCAGAAAAACTACTGAAAACTGATCATTTTTAACCTTTTTACTACATGGTACTCTCTCTCTAGTAGCCTGATTTTGAGCTAGACATCATTTTTTCCAAAAACATACATACCCAGAGAGAGATCTGGAGGTCATTTAAAGGATAAGCCCAGTGAAATTCTATATTTTCCCATGAAAAGATCAAAACTAACAATGACCTGATCCTAGCATTGTCTGTTCAGCCAAATCCTGATATATCTTATTCCTCTGTCCCATAGACTTCCATTGTTGTCCAGAAACAATGAAAAACACATCAATGCGCCACATGAGTGACATGTTCCTTCATTACCATGAACACACACACTGTGGCTTATTTTTAGTAAATCTCACATACACCGTCCTGCTGCTGGAAATACTCACTAGCACCAAATGTATTAATTTGCAGCTGAAAATAGTCCCCAACAAACGCACTATTTACTCCTACAGCATTTAACATTGGGCCTCTGAAAAAATCTGTACAAAAACTCAGTTGGCATCCAAAACTCTCAAACAACGCCCAGCCCTAAAAATATGAGTGCTACCAAAGTGTCCTTCAGCAAGACACCAAATTGGCTGCCTGTGGACATAAATCAACTAAATTCCTTTAATAAAAGGAAACCAACACAGAATTTTAGGCTTTAGGTCTGGGTGTGCAGTGCTATGAAAAAGGTTTGCATGACAGTGAGCTATTATGTTGGTCAGAGGTTACAAGCAACAGAGGTTACAATCTGAGATAAGATAAAAACAGAGAGGTCTAACTCTGCGTCTGTTTCCAGGTAACAAATGTCACTATGAAGCATGATGGAGCAGATTCCTATTTCAGAGAACTGGAGATGATGGAAAAGTTGCGGCACATGCCTTAATCTAGTAAAATCCTGCATTGGTTTAGCCTCACTGTTGCAAAGAACAACAGATATGAGGACTCCTCTTGCAAAGCTGTTGAAAATTCATAACGAAAGACCATTATTTTTTTTAGTTACTGCATGTTGCCATCCAGCTGTTGCCATGTGTGATGTCGCTTGTTGTGATTGGCTTAAAACTGTAGGGAAAAGACGGGGGGTTGGGGGGGACGAAGCGGATAAAACGAAAGAATAGGTTAACATTTTTATAAGTCTGCCTTAAAACAATTTTCACATGCCTATCTGTACGTTGCAAGAGTTGTGGGTCACTGTAAATGTTCCTCCTGTCCATACTGACCCTAAAGAGATCACCCTCCTATTGCGATTCCAATTTAAGAGATGCGAGACAATATTTGTTGTTGTTTTCAGATAGAAAAAAATGTGAATCTAGTCATTAATGCCACATTTCCTTAAAGAAGAATTTTTATTTTGTATTTGTATTGTTTCACTGACGTGCTTTAGAGATAAAACGACTAGTCGTTCAACAGGAAATTAATTGGCAACTATTTTGATAATCGGTTAATCGTTTCAGCCAAACATTTTTCTAGCTTCTCAAATGTGAAAAATTGTTGCCTTTTCTTGTCTTAACATAGAATTGTGCTGAAGGAAATTGTGATCAAATGATCAATTGATAAAATAATCATCAGATTAATCGATTATTAAATCGATTGTTGTAGCTCTGATATTTTTCTTAAATCATTTAAAGAAAAATTTAATTATTTACCCTGAAAAAAAGCATGGTTTTATAAAAAGGTCCTCACAGCTCTAATTATTCTCCAAACACCCATAAAGTGCTGTTCAACTACATAAAAGCTTGAGTAAAACAATATTCCTCTCAAACTAAGTTTAATTTAATGTTTCTGTGTCAAGTGATACCCAAGTTATCATTAAAAGCAAACATTAAAATAGAAAAAAAGGCTTCCGGATCAAGCGACTCCGCCCACTTTCGAAAACATGGCGGCGGACAAGTTATTTATTTTACTACTGAGGGAGTAACTCAACTTCTTGCATAGACGATCTCCGTTTTCAAGGCTACAGCTCCGTTGTGAAACTGGATCTCAACTAGCAAACTGAAGGGGGCGTTAGCTTCCAGTTACAAAACTCAATTTACAACATATGCCACACAACGACTTATATTTGGTAATAATGTCAGTGGAATGCTATGAGTGAACAAAATGTCACACCAAACCAACGGTCACCTCACGCTAGCTGCCGTTGGTGACGTTACGGGAGGGACGACAGAACGGGTCGTAATGTGGACAGCTCCGGTAACTTTACCTGGCCCGTAAAACTTCTTTCCCCTGGTCACGTCGAACACTTTCCCGTTGACAGCCATGAGGATCCTTGGATTCTCCAGTCCATCGTAGGGCTTCAACTCAGCATGGGTAAAATCTCTCTTTTTCAGTTTAGGTAGCGGTGTTTCCACCTCGCCGAGCTCCGGTGGTTTGTCTCCGCGGAAGATTTTGTACAGGAGGAACAAGCAGAGGCTGAGGAGGGTGAGATTCAGCGGGGAGGTGAAGATCTCCTGCAACATTCCACCAGAAGTTAACTCGCTTGCCTTTGCTTCGGCCATGTTGGGTTATCTCTCTCCGTGTGTGTGTGTGTGTGTGTGTGTGTGTTGAGTGAGACTGGGAGAGCTCATGGACCCTGAACCTATCACAGCTGCAGCCTCAGAGGCGTCGTTAACGGTCTAGACCAATCCGGTTCTTATAGCTGTGTGCCAAAAAAAGTGATCTTTGTCTAGATAGATGGATAGATAAAAAATATATTGTATTATATTTTATAAACTGTATCACGATATACTTCTATTTCTGTTATTATTCTTAATTTAGGACTGCAATGAATGCTAGTTTTCATTGCCGATTAATAATACATTTAATTTCAGTTTCAGAAAATAGTCAAAAATATAAATAATTTAAACAAATTATATACGTTCTGCATTCTATTATATATAAGATATATTAGCCTATATGTATGTGATGTGGATATTGATAACAGAATACAAAAACCTTAATGTATCTTTAATTTGCTCCTTTGTTTGAATGCTGTTTAAATGTTATGGAGAGTGGTATATATGGTGGCCCTGAGGTGTAAAACATTGGACTCAATAAAACTCAATAACAAAATAGAGAACACATACTCTATAGTGATAGTTACACGTTCACAATACAAACTGCATTTTAATATGGTCAGCAGGGCAAATATAATTTTAATCTTAAAATAACACATATTTTTGACATCCCTAATACAGAGGCAGGGCCAGAGTAGTGGCCAGGGGTGGCACAGGCCCTCACTGGAATTTGATTGCCGTCCCCCCAACCAGAGGAAGAAGGTGATAAGTAGTTGGCTTGTTGGTATTAGAACCTCTCTATGAAGTGACCGTTAACATTTCTTATTGGAAAGTCAACCAAATGTCCCACAAAGTGACGTAAAAGAAGCAGAAAGTGACACAGAATGACCAGAAAGTGATGCAAAACGACTACAAAGAGAAGCAAGTAAAAGAGAAATCTGTTCTAGCAAAAATAAATGTCACTTTTTCATTTTAGAAATCCTTCCTGTATTAATTGTATTTTAATTAAAATATATCTGAATACTGGATGTGACAAATTATTTCACAATTTTTCTCATCTGCTTTTGCACAATACCCGAATGAATCATTTATCTAAACAACACGCATGCATAAATACATGCATAACAATATATCAACTGATTAAATTGTTGTTGTTGTTCCACTAGTTCCACTAGTTCCACACATCCGGTGATTGTCTCGTGTAATTCGGTCACTTCCGTCTCCTGGAAACCGCCTCTGACGCCTCTTTGGTTCCCACCCAAACAAACAAAGCTCAGATGGAGATTTCGTGCCCTCTGAAACGTTTAACAGCTCTGTCTCCAGCAAGCTGATTCCCGTCAGTTAGCTGTACTTGTTTCAGAAAAACCGAGCTCCTGCCAGCTAGAAACAATGTCAGCCTTTTACTGCCTCTTTCTGTAACGTTGTCTAACTGACGACTCGCGTGTAATTTCAGTCATTGCGCAACAGTGGCAGTAACGTTATCCTAGCTAGCTGCCACTTTTAGTATACAAACAGCAGCCGGTGGTTAGGCTGGCCAGAGATGACAAGCGATTTGGCTGTTACTGTATTTACTTCAAAACTGGTTTGGTAGGCACGGATGACAGCCCCGGTTTGGCTCCTGCTTGGAGAAGATCAGATGTTGAGAAAGATTTGTTGAGTCAAGCTAGCTTGCAGGTGAGTTTTGAGTGTTTATACATGGTGCTGAAGACAGCTAGGTTAGCTAAGCTCTCGAATCATGATTACCAGAAGCTAATGGACAAATATCCTTTTCTGTAATTTGATAAAACGTCACTTTGGTTTTTATGAAGTTGTTTATAGATAAAGTACATCGATCTGCAGGGACAACATGTCACTTACATGTATCGAGAATAAGGTACCAGGGTTTTGGAAAAGTCAAACAGGAGTAAAATGTGACATGTAACACTTTATTTTTGCTTTTAAATTCAGTGTAACGTCCGGTAACATAGAGAAAGCTAATGCTTGTTGCTTTGTAGTTAATTCACCCATTTACAGTAGTGCTGAAACGCCAGACTTAAGTAAATTAAAGCTTTGGTCATTTTGATAACAATGTTTTATTATCATTATCATTATCAGTATTATCATTGTCATTTGTCAAGTATAAATACAGCTTACATAATTTCTACTGCTCCTGTAATATTCACATCTTCATAAAGTGAATACTGGGTTTTTGGACTGTTATTCAGATGAAACTAGATATTTAAAAGATGACTGGACTCTGGTTAATCAGCATGTACCAATACCAGGTAACTAATTTACATCTTGGAAAGAAAGACTAAGCTATGGCAATTACAGTTTGGTTTCACTTTCAAACATTTCATGTTAAGTTTCAGGTTTATTGTCATTATACAATACAGGATTGCACAATGAAATAAGTTGTAGCCCCCTCTGTGCTACACACACAGAAAATGTATAAACAGATATTTAAAATAGAATATAAACAATAAAATAGAACAAACTATATAAAAGTAGCACAAAAAGAAGATGTGTTGTAAGTGTGAAATCTTAACAAAATTATGATTTATGACTTTGAAGGTGAGTGTAGAGTTACATCATTTATTTTCAAACACACCAGATGGTACAGATACAGATGAACAGAGGAAGTAAAACGATTTGGAAATAATCCCAGAAAAGTTTAGAATTTGGTTATTATGGAATTTTATGACTTTTCTCAAAAAACACACATTTGTCATTGTTTTCAATGCATTAATTATAAATCTCATTTTCTCACGAAGACGAAGGGCGAATAGTCTTTACGACTTCTTTAGTATTGCCACTAATTTGTTGTGTATCCTGTCTTTTCATCACACAGCACACTGAGCAGCCTTGTACATTAACTCCCCCCCCACTCCTGTTTGCTCTGCTGCGGTCTCGTCCTGGGCTTTTCCAAACTCATTTACTATGAGTGCAATGCGTGTGGATGCCAAAGTGGTAATGCTGGGGAAAGAGAGTGTGGGGAAGACGAGCCTGGTGGAGAGATACGTTCATCATCGCTTCTTGGTCGGCCCGTACCAGAACGTGAGTGTCAGCTGCTCCACTTCGATTTCCATGGCGGCCTGTAGCTGATTCCCTCCCTGCCTGCTGCCTGGATGAAAGGCATTATTATTATGTTTAGCCCACGGGGAGGTTGTGGTGATAAAGGCTCAAGTCTGTGATCATCTTAAAGCATAAAAGCACTGATAGAAACTCTGGATGCAGTAATGTTTCGGTATGCTTCTTTAAGGAGATACTGCATTAGATGAGCATTTTTGTAAGAATCTTACAAATTAGCATGGAAGTTATTCAGACATGCCTCTCTTGTGTCCTGTTTAAGAACACACCAAGATAGTTTTATAACTTGATGGTTGCATAAAGTGATACGGTGGCTTTGGAAAGTATTCAGACTTCTTCACTTTTTGCACAATTAATTATGGGGAGTTACGCGCTGTAACAATTTCTCTTTTGGGTGCTGTTACTTCCTGGATTCTTGATGTTAATCCACACTTCCACTTTAAAAAGCCAGACTTTTATAATTTCTTAAACTTTAATTAGTTAGAATAATATGGTTGGTATGAATAGAAATTGGTTGTGGAGCAATTTTTCATGTGTTTGGATGCTAGCGTAGGACAATATGTTGAGCTGATTTTAATAAAGGGACAATATTCAGACTGAGAGTACCCACAGTCTACAGGGACTCCTAACATTTCCATCCATGAGTATCTGATGCTTTACTGCGCTTGTTTTCTCTTCCTGACAGACTATCGGTGCTGCTTTTGTTGCCAAACCAATCCAGGTGGGAGAGAGAGTGATTACCCTGGGAATATGGGTGAGTCAGCTATGATATACCTAATATGAATATTTGTAATATTAATAATATAATAATAATAATATTTATATTCAAATGTATTTAAATTTTCTAGAGGAAATGTGGCTTGGAGATTTGGTTAAAGTTAAAAAAAGTCAACCACCACTACTCGAATGATCTCACGCTATAAACATTGAATCTAATTTAAATAATTAACCAAGATACCTTTATCATGCATATGGTGTTGAATATGATTTACTGTCCAAGGTTAGGTTTTTCCACTTCTCACTATCTGTAGCTTGATTAGACTTGGAAAAGAGAAAAATGTGGGATAAAATAAGCAATTAATGTAAATTTAAGTAAATGATAGCCAACAGAAACAGTGAAGCAGTTTCTTAATCACAGGTTCAGGTGATTCAACAACTTAATAGCAGTGAGGGGAAATTGGCTTGGAGCCCCAGAGCTTGTCACACTGGGGATTAGACAGCATTTGAATCCTGCATGGGGGTTGTAGGAATGTTGACTGTGTACAATTGTATCATGAGATCTGAGATATGCAAGGCCAGAGACACGTAACATTACACGCATGACTACATTTAAGCTGTTAAAGATCTCCCTTATCATGTCACCCTGTCTCCACTGACTGTAGATGGATCTCAGAGTTTCTTTCCTGTGTCCCACTCTTCCCTTCTCTGTCTCACTCAGGACACAGCTGGATCAGAGCGCTACGAAGCTATGAGCAGAATCTACTACAGAGGAGCCCGGGCAGCCTTGGTCTGCTATGGTAAACCTACATAGTTCCTAATCATCTTATGGAGAGCTTTCGGGTGTCATAACTCAACCTGTGCTGAGAGCAGTTGGATGCATTTCTAAATTAAGAACTTCGCCGTAAACAGAACTGAATGCACAAGGTTACTTTTTGTGTTTTTAAATGGGGAACTGAACATCGTGCCACTGATACTTATTTCAGGTGAATTTGTTTTTATAGATGCTGTCGGCTTGTTAGTGAGATAACATCTGGTTTTGAAGTTACATTTTAGGTGCGTTTGCTCAACTCTGCTGCAGCGGAGCAGAAACTTTGGACTCTGCTCAGTCTCAGCAGGTTAAACCTCTATTCTGGTCCCTCATGCTAACATAGTTAGCTAGGATTACATTGGCTATGGATATATACCACATGGAGACAACAAGAACTGTGATCGGTCAGCTTGGGCTGCTTGCGTTTTCTCCTACAAGTGTCTGATGCTGGTAGAAACAGTTGATAGTGAAGACGAGTTGAAGCAAGAAAGACTCCCTTTTCAGTAACACAGGTCTAGCAAAAAAACATTTCCACTGCAAACCTTTTGCTCACCGCTCTCACCTTGAATAACAGAATGTAAACACAATTACTCTGGCTATTGATCGCATGGCAATAGTCTCCTATTCAGAAATGTTGCTCTCTATCACGAAGTCAACAAAAGAATGTAAACACAGTTACTGTGGAGAATAAAATTAAAGCACGGTACGGCCTGATCATACAGTATATAACTCCAGGACAGTTCAACCTTCATTTTTAAATAAATCTACAAGAATTTACTAAAATTCTTCTTCAGATGCAAATGAGACAGAAATTTGAGACAAAAATGTAAAGCCTCTGTAGTCTAAAACCATGTTTCCCAGTCAGTACTACCAAGAAGCTCAGCTAATTTGAAAAATAGATATTATGATTTGTAAAAAAATATATATATATGTGCACATGTATGTGTTTAGGAGGAAAATAAACACGCAAATAGGATTAGTAATTGGTGTGAGGCTATTATTAAGTATATTTATTGTCACAATGACCAAAGAACTACCAGCTGGACATGCCTCCCACCAACCTGAGACAGCTGTAACACCACGTGCTGCAATGGAGTAAAATTTTGGGAACATTTTATCAATCCGCACTCGTTTGCCATTTCCAACAGCTCCCATTCATGTCGTGACCTCATTATTGGTTTTACTTTGACTGGGAGATTAAACTGAATAGCAGTTAAATGTCACGGTTCTCACAATACATCAGTGCTGAGGCTTGAGGCAGGGTGTGCAGCAATGCATCTGTGAAAATGAACGAGACAGGATATGGGTAATGGCAGCGCACGGTGATAGTGACGATAAGATGAGCAGTTTGATCACTGCGAGGATGAGAACAGCGATCAGAGCAGCAGCAGGAACAAGCTCAGAAAGGATATGAAGACAGTCACAGTATGATGAGACTTAGAGGGTCTTGATGAATCTGATAAAATGTTTCTCCATATCTTTATACATCGAGGACTGTCTGCTCACAGTTAACAGATCTGAAAATTAAAAACATTCCTGTTCCTTAAACAGGTTAAGGCTTGCTATGTGCAGTATTTTCTGAATGGCTCTTTCTCTGTTTCTTTGTTCCACATAGGGGAACTTTTAGTCTTTTAGGAAATAGCGGATGGCATTTCCCAGTGTATTACTCACACTGCTGTCATGTTTTATTTAGCATCTTCTGTCAAGTCTGCTGGCCTTCTTCTTCTTTACCTTCCAACTTCTTTCTGTAGATTTTATTGTATTGCTGTTTTCCATCCTGTTGTTTCGGTTTTCCGGTGTAGTTTGTTTGTTTTACTGTTAAACCTTTACAGCACAAATCAATAATTTTAGAGTTTCCTTTATTGCTATCATGTGAATTTCCTTTGTGAAAAATCACTGAAATAGTAAGAAGTGATTGTTTGTGAATTCTAGTGTCGCTCTCCTTGTGCACTGTATGCAGGGTTGTGTTTATACACATATTTAAGAAGAGTATGGAAAAGTCTGGAATACTATAAGTCTGTATACACAGTGTCAGACAGCTGAACGTGGTTATGCTTTGTCATTTTTGACTTCAGATCTGACTGACAGCAGCAGCTTCCAGAGAGCTCGGTTCTGGGTGAAGGAGCTGCAGAACTGCGAGGAAGTAAGAGAGCTTTTCTAGTGTAAAGTTAAATGTAATAGAGCATTGTCAGAAATAGTTTCAGTTACAGTTAACCTTACACCATCGTTATATAGCTTCTTACCAGTTAATGAAGCTGCAGTAAAAGTGTGTGACTACATTTCTTTGTTTCTTTGTTCCTCTGTGTGTATGCAGTCACTGTGTACCAAAGTGGTTGTTATGTACATATGACGGGTTGGGTACCATTTGGGTGCCAATTGGATACCTAAGTTTTGGTACAGATACCAAAATTATACTTTTTTGATGCCTTATTTTAAGAAATATAAACATGTTTTTCTACAAAATCCTTTATTAATTTAACAAAATAAAAAAAGAAACTTGTTAAACTTTAAATCTTAGTTAAAAGAAGTTACAACAAGTAAAAGTGTGGACTCTCTTTACAGTTAAAGCATAAATACATAAGTCATTCATCAGCTAGTTGAAGTTGAAAGTGAATGTTGAGCTTATGTGTGTGTCACTCACTGTGTTGTGTATTTCAGCACTGTAAGATCTACCTGTGTGGCACTAAGAACGACCTGGTTGTAGGAGATCGGAGTGTGCGCCAAATCGACTACCACGATGCTCAGGACTTTGCTGACGGTAATTGCAGTCTCTCACTGGTCGTTATACTGGTACTCTTGCCTGTTAGACTTGTATTAGGGCTGCAACTAATCATTGTTTTCATTATCGATTAATTTGTTGATTATTTTCTTAATTATTCAGTTAATTGTGTAGTCTATAAAACGTCATAAAATGTTTTTTAAAAAGCGGCATCACAATTCCCTGAATTCAAATTGTTTGTATTGTGCGACCAACAGTCCAAAACCCAAACATATTTAGTTTAATGGCATACAAGACTAAGAAAAACAGCAAATATTCACATTTGAGAAGCTGGACCCAGTGAATTTTTGGCATTTTTGCTTTTCATTTTTAGTCGATCTATTAATCGACTTGTCGTTTCAGCTCTAAACTTGATCTATTTTTACATTTTGCTGACATTTTTGTACTTTTGTATATAGTGGATAAACTGGGTCTGTAAGGGGCAAATCAGCTTTTTCTTACTGACAGGCGAGTGTTTGTTTACTTTGACAGTTTCAGTTGTTGCCCTCCTCAGAAGTGTCACAGGTTGTGGTGTGATGTGAGTTGGCAGATGGTCAACCACACTTCCACTGTTGTCTTTCTGTGTGGGACAGTTGGTTCACTGTCTGGCAGCGGATGTCACACCACCAACTGTGAATGTGTCTGACGAAGGCGGCAAAACTATAGTTGATGAGAAGTCAGTAAGAGTCACCTCACAGATTTAAATTGGTGAACCCTGCAGGAACCCTGTTTAAGAAACCAGTTTAAGGCTTTACACAGTAATGAGGTTTCTCCAGTATGTTAACAAGTTAATCCTTAAACCTGGAAAAAAGAAGAAACCGGGTTTTCCATTTACATGGACATTTCTGAAATTACGTTCTTGCCCAAATTGGGGAATAATTGGATTACTAAAGTGCGTGTAAACGTCCAGAACATGGTTAAATGATATTGAGAAATTGTTGACCTCTATCAGCCTCTATGTGTGATTTGTAAGAATTGCAACATGGACAGAATTGATCTTTTTACACATTTGTGCCACAGCCTGACTGACATTTAACTTCACTGCTTTGGTTTGCTTTCACAGAGATTGGTGCGCAGCATTTCGAGACCTCCAGTAAAACAGGAAGTAACGTGGGTGAGTCACACCTTCAGTCATCTGCAGTACGCATTTACACACCGGTGGTTGGCTGCGATTACAGCTGTAGTTATTCATGGCCTGTCAATTGAGGAAGTGGGTTTCACTCAGAACTCTGATATTGAAAATCTGGGCACTTTTTAATGAGCATATAAACATACTACATAAGAAATATGTTCCTGTAGAGGAGAGCTCAGAAAGCCAATATAGCAGATACAGTTAGTTCTTTAGGAAAGACACTGTTGAATGTCAGTTCAAGATATGCAGAAAAGTCAGAAATCAAGTTTGGAACATTTGAACCAGAAAGTCTCCATTAAGCAGGTTTACCTCATTGGAATTGAGCCACTTTCAGACATGTGCCTCGTTATGTAAATGTGACGTCAATTTAACATGTCGGTCTCCTGTCTGATTAAGCTCCTGAGTCACTTTTACGTTAAAGATACAAGATTAAACATCTGGTTTCGCCTTCTTAAGAAACAAGTAATAAATGTAATCATGCAATCATCATCTCTAGTGCACAAAGACAATTAAACTAGGGAGTACTGTGAAAGAGCCAATCTTAAGTTGTTTAGATTCTTCACATGTCAGATCAGTACCTCGCGGGGCGGGGAAAACAATAATAATCAGACCACTGCTTCCTCCATATATTTTCCCTCGCGCTCTTGATGGTCATTAATGAAAGCTTTGACTGCTAAATAACTTTTAAAAATTCATCACTGACGCAGCCTTTGAAAGAACAGAAAACACTCAAACTCAACTGTAGCTCTGCTCCCTCTCACACACCAGCGGCTGAATATTGTGTGAAACGCAATATTAACGGTCCAGTGATGTCTGAAAAAAGCCATAAAGAACATTGACGAAATGGACACCAATGTCTGACTTTAACAGATAGATGAAGGCAGCACTGTTGCATATTCACTGTCTGAAAAGAGCTAGAGCTGCTGTTGGCCAATCAGACTTTGAGTACTTTAGTTGAACAAATTAAAATGAGCTTTAAACTTAAATCCATTCATTTGCAGTTACTCTGTTAAAATATATTTTCAGAAGTAGTTTATATGCAAATGAAAGCTGGAGAACTAAATAACATAAATTATTCGATTGCGAACATTTTAAACAATATTAAGGAGGGCAATATTGAAGAAGTTGCCCTTTGGTGGTAATCCTATGACCCTTGAATGATGAAAAAGGAAGCTGAATAAAAATGTAAGACATGAGTCACGTTGAGACATAGAAGACATTGGCCTCTTCAAGAATAGACCACAGACAGGAAGTAGAAGACACAGGGAGATTGTTGAAGAGTCTGTCTTCTCTCAAAGCCCACAACGTATTGTAATTAGTAAATAGAGACAATTTTAACAAAATAAATAAAGAGAATAAAGTGATATTCTAAGCACAGAAAATAACTCTCAGTTTTGACTTTTCAGCCAGTCATCAGGATTTGACCTTATGTAAGCACAACAGAGAGCAATCAGCAGGACCAAATCCCCGTAATCACAGTAAAAACATTGTCATGGATATTCAGCTTTTGCACAGAGGTGACCAGTGTGTGTGACCTTTGTTTTTGGTTCTTTTTATTTGTACACTTTCTCCTCCGTAGCTCAAAACATTTAGAAATGGAGGAATTATACATAAAATACCTGACCTGTGGTGAAATTTAGTTAATCTGAGTTTCCTACCTGATAACTACTTCTGATGTCTTTTACAACACAGGCAGTTTATAGAAATGACACATTACAGTGCATTGTTGTGCTATTAATATATATATATATTTCTTTTCGTATGCACACATGATAGAATACAGTATTACAGTGTGCCACTACTTGTGTAACTTGTGCTAGTGTTGGCTTAAATTTAGTCAGATTCTACTCGAGAACAAGAGTAATGGCTTGTTTGTTGCCTTTAGTGTTATCGATGTATTCTGGCAGGCAGCATGTAATGGTTAAAGTGCACTTAGCTTAATGGACGAAGGGTTTTGGAGCCTCTCTGGTCAAACATACTGCTTGTATGAAACTAGCTGTTGCATAGTTACTTCATGTTGTAAACCAGGGATTAGGAATGTGAGTGGACCTGTTATTATCAGGTCATGATGTGTGAATGAACTGATGGAAGCTGACCGGCCTCATTCTCCCTCTGTTTGACAGATGAGTTGTTCCAGAAAGTTGCTGAGGATTACAACAGCACTGCCTTCCAGTATATGACAGGTGAGTTTCATTCACATGAACTCAGTTTGTTTGTATGAATCCTTTATGTAATCTTAAAGGGGATTTATAGTTGTGTTAAAGGGTTGCAGCGTAGCAATGGAGCCCACGCAGCAGCTGTAGTGCTAAAGGCTGCGCTGTAGCTGACGTGAGCATCCTCAAAATTGTAACTACAGGTCTGGGTTATGACGGCTACAGTGATAGCACACAAAGACCGCAACAACTGTAATTAGTCAGCTTTGGCTGCTTGTGTTGAGCTGATGCCGTTAGAGGTTGTTGATAGTGAAGACAACATGAAGCAAGCTGAGGAAAAGCTCAGTAATCTGCTTCTCTTCATTAAAGGCCAAAGAGTCGTCTGAACACGTCAGAAGGCAAAAGTGTTTATGGCTGTTCAGGACAGCCACACTCAAAGGCGGGGTGAAAAGGCTGCCGTCATAGAGAGGAGCGAGACACGATAATCTTTCAAATGGATGACACTTGCACACTTTCGGACAGTCTTTCCTCGAAGGCATTCATACTGTTGAACTTGGTTGTACACATCAAAAGTGACAAATGTAGTTATGTGAGGAATTTAAAAAATTAGCTGAAGAGAAAAGTTCAAACCCTGCATTCTTACTTACCTCCACACACCTGGCCAATCTGGGCTTGGGATTGTTGGATTGCCTTTCGAAAAGTTACAAAAACGGAGACGCAGCCCCCCCCAATTCTGACGCTGAAAAGTTAATTATATTTTATAAGCTGTGGTGCGGCACTAATTGTAACCTTTCTCCTTAACTTCAATGAAACAGTGGGGGTCATGTCACAAATATTACAGCCAAATTTCCAGCTGATTGAGACGATTGACAGGTAATGACAAAAGAAAGGGAAAGGAAAGGGGCAGAATAAAAGGATTTGGGATTTAGATTGAGTTGTAAAAAGTGTAAAACTGAGCCAAATCTAAAATACATGACAGGATTGGGTTTGTATTAACAGAGTCACCAAGTTTTGGGAGGGCATAGAGCTGTGTATTATCGGCACAGCAGTAGAAGTTAATGTTGCAGCTTATATACTGCAAATAACAGTGGTCCTGCAATGGATCCCTGGGGAACACCACAGGTCAGGGGGCGATGCCCTGACTCCACAATATAAGCAATGCTAGTTCAGAGCCAGGTCCTTAAAGGAATATTTCGTCATTTCAGGGAATGTGCTGCTTATTCTTATTATTATTCACTTTGTTGCCGAGAATTAGATGAGAAGACCACTCTCATATCTGTACGCTAAATGTGTAGCTACAGCCAGCAGCTCGTTAGCTTAGCATAAAGCCCAGAAACGGGGAATCGCCTAGCCTGGCTCTGCCCAAAGGTAACAAAATACGCCTACCAGCACTTCTAAAGGTCACAATTAACACGTTATATCTTGTTTGTTTAATCTGTACAAAAACCAAAGTGTTAATCAAAAATAACTGAGTATCTGAGGAGACAGGTTTTCTTCAACTTTATAGAAAATCTACCTCTTGAACTGATCCCAAAGCTGCTAAGTGCAAGATTATGAACATAAAGTCTCTTCCCCTCTTTCAGCAGAGGAAACGGGCGTGGACTTGGGCCAGAAGAAAGACTCATATTTCTACTCCTGTTGCCATAACAACTGATGCTGAGCAACAGGAAGGGAAACAGACGTCACCTTCCCTCAGCTGGAGTAAAACCTGGATAATGCTGGATGGTTGTCAGATAACTCTGCTCTGGAACTGGGATCCAAATCACAGAAAAAGAGATCAAGCAGTACTGTTTATACCTTGTTAGATATGTTTATTTCTTTTGTGCCATAAAGAACTGAGGGCTGCAAGACTTTATGGAAGAGGATCTACTTCTGATGCAACTGTTACTGGGTGGAGAGCGATTTAAAAACCAACAGCCACACATTTCACCCAGTTATGTCTCGTGATTTATCAGCTGGTCCCTTTTTCTTCTGTAGCTTCCTCAGAGCTGGACCATGGAAGTAAACATATCCTCAAAGCTGCGGTGTCAAACAATCGGAAGCTGTGCTGTGGTTAAAAGATGACCTGCGGTGCTGAGGAAGTTAAAAAGAGGGATCCCACTGAACACGGACTGGCAGAGAAAACTTGATTGAGGCAGTTTATTGTTGTAGCAACTGCAGTGCTTCAGGAGGGCGAATGGTTTGTTTACAGCAGTTATCTTTTGTTTACTTCCGACTCTATTTAACCTTGTTGTGGAATCCTGTCTGTCAGTTCTGCACATCTGCCATGAAGCCTACATGAATGGAGTGAAACCAACTGGGATACAATGTGTCAAACAAAACGCTCCTACGTTCCCAGTAACACCTAATTGAAATTAATTTGTCTTACACCTTTGCAAATCTGATATAACACGAGTGAAATGATACCAGTGATCACAGTAGAAATGGCAGGACTATGTGTGTGTCCAAAATCAGCTTTCCAGAGCTTTAGCTCTTTAGCCTTTACCACGACTTTTGCCATGTGACAGCCATGGATGTTTTAAGAGAGCTGGATACGGGGCCTTGCTGCTAATTTACGCCAGTGGCCACTCATGGTACTGCATCGATACGAAAATCCCCTGCGGCCCAAAAAGCATTTTCCCCATAGCCACCAATATGAAAGAGACATCTATAAAACATGTCACCTAAAACTGCAAACAGGGTTTAATTATTACTCTTCGTATAAAGAATTTTTAATCCATGGAGGTTTTATATTTGTAAAACTTTCCCAAATCCCAGAAAAGCTATTTTTATTTTCATCGGAATGTAAAGTCTATCAGCGGAGGGGGAACGCGTGGGCGGGGCCAGCAGGAGAAACACTAATGAGCATGTGCAGTGGGGTGCACAACGTGGACGCAAACCCAGAAGATGGAAAACCTTTTTGGCTCATGTTGGCAAAGTTCGTTCAAATGAATGGCCGCCATCATGGAGTTGAGTATCCAGTCCTTATAATACATCCATGGTGGCAGCACGTACAACACATATCTGATGCGTTATCCTTCGCAGCATAAGCTATGATTCTGTCAAAAGGAAAAACAAAAAAGCTGATTTTAAGGTGGCGGTTACTAAAAAGCCTAGACCTCTGTAATTAAATTGCATGGCTTCAGCTGACTGAAAGAAAATTTTAAGCAAAGTTACTTTTCTGCATTTAAACTCTAAATTTTGTCATTTCAAATGCAAAGTACACATATAGAAATATGACGGTCAAATTTTCTTTCAGTCACTGTAGGAGTGAAATGTTCCTTCGAAGCTCCGAAAGGTTTTAGGAAAAACTCCTGCAGAGAGATGATCGAAGTTCCTCTTCATTGTGTTGAGAAAATGCAGATTTCACCAACACAGGAAAAAGAACACAGTTTGGTTGAATGTTGTAATATGTAACAAACCATCATCTCAATGTTCTCAGAAAAATATTTACAGCTATATTTAACTTCAAGACTCAAGTCACTAATTTATTGCCTTTTTAAGTTGTGCTGCAAAGGGAGACGGGGTGGGGGGGGGTGGGGGGGGGANGGTTGAATGTTGTAATATGTAACAAACCATCATCTCAATGTTCTCAGAAAAATATTTACAGCTATATTTAACTTCAAGACTCAAGTCACTAATTTATTGCCTTTTTAAGTTGTGCTGCAAAGGGAGACGGGGTGGGGGGGGTGGGGGGAATAAATAGACACTAACCGTTTCCTCCATGCTGCTGCTTTGATGTGTTGATGTTCCATGTGTTGATATTTAGATGCACAGTATTTTTTATTGAGGGCTGTTTAAGACAGACCAGTGTAAAGTACAAATATATTCTGTAAAATTAAAAGAATGTTTCAAAGCTCTGACAGACCTTACATTTTTACAGTGATTGATCCACAATTGTGTTGCCTTTGTGTGTAATATCTGAGCTTTTTATGCATTTGAGTGAAAAACCTGGCAAAATAATGGCAATATATGTAAAAAAGTGTATTGTAAATCATCACAAATCTTAGCATTAATGCAGCTACAAAACTGAATTTGTGGCACACTGAAAACTTTTTTTTTTTTAATTCAGTTTGGTATTTCCAGCTTTTCTTATTCCACTTGCAGATAATTTTGCTGGTTTCAAATGTCTCCTCTCCATAGTACCATCTCATGCCATCTATCCCCACTCTGAAAGGGGAAAAAGAAATCTTGAAATAAAAGCTTGTGCCTCAAAAAAGGACGTTACCATAAGCCAAATGAAAAAACTTGAAACCAGCAAAATTGTCACAGGAGCCAAACAAACACAAATAACACCTGGTTTGCAGGCTTCCTTCCAGGTTGTGAGCATTTTCCAAATTGTCCTTGGTGGTGCACTGAGGGGGGCGCTCTGGCATGTTAGAATTGATTATAATTAGCCAAAAGCACCGATGAGCTATGCCACTGGAAAATAAAGAATCAAAGGGATATGACTGATCTGTATCTGCAGGTGAATGCAGATCCCTCAAAACAAGGCCTTAAAAGGTATGAAAAAGTGAAATATTTAAACACCTATAAACTCAAAGTGGGATTGCTTCGACAGTGGATGGTGCGTGCAGGAGGCTGTTTAATCCTTTTTTGTGGAGTTTCAGTCGGCACCATCAGCCTGTTGCAAACACTGTCAATACTGCTCGCTACAGCAGCTAGGAAGCTTATTGTGTCAATTTTAGCAAAAATTCTTAAACTTCCATCAATTTTCTGATGCTTATCAGGGTCAAAGTCACTTTAAATGATTAACTATATTACTAGAAATTATTTACAGTTATATACAGCTGGGAAGTACTGACAATGTGATATAAATGTCAATAAATTAATGTACATAATAAATGAATTGTAGGCCTTATTGTCCCTACTGCTTTTCTGTCGTTCTTTGACCGGTATGATAATGAAAAATGTATTAAATTGGATTCTATGTGGTCTTAAAAATGAGCTTGGTGAACACTGCAGAAACCCTGTATTCAAAGTAATAAAACGATAAATCTAGAAACTTAAAATATGCTTTGTGAAATTTTGAAGAAATATAAAAGACAAGCTATTTATTACCTTTAACACGTTAAACCTTCCAAAACCTCTGATTGGTTCTTTTGACACATTATTGATGGAAAAAGCCTTGAAATGTGTCTGTTCTTTAAAAAAAAAGTGGGAGAATAAATCTGTGGAAACTACTGACAACCCTGTTTTTTTGTGTTTTGTTTTGTTGTATAAAAATGAAAAAGTTAAAAACACTTTCTAACCTGGACATTTTTTAGCAGTGCCATTCTCACCACCTCCGCCTCAAAAAAAAATCCATTTACATTTCCATTTCCAAAGTCATTCACAGTATTTTAAGTGGGAAAATGTAAAGTGAAGAAAAAGTTACTTGGTTTTTGTGCGATGTGAAGAACTTTCTTGACAGTAAACAGGTCACTACACAAGCTGATTTACACTGAAGACGTCACCTTATTTACAATATTCTTGCTGTTTTAATAAAAACAGGCGATGAGAGATTAAATGACAGGTTAAGGTTTTGGTTATTTTGGAGCGCTCTGTATCTGTGAATGTATTACTACATGTTTACACTCATTTCGTCAGTCTGGCTTGTGACTGATTTATTTTGTACTTGAGTTGAGCTCTTTTCTGGTGTTTTTACTAGATTTTGGCTGATTAGACTTCCTCTCTGCTGTGCGAGTGTGAACAAACTGTGCTTGATTTATATCTCCCTCATTTCTCCTGTTCAGCACAACTCACAACACCTTCTTCTTTCTCATGGCTGAATACCAAAAGGTATTGCACGGTCTCTGGCAACGCTTACAAGCTGTGAAAAGTGAAAAATAAAGTTTACTACAGCATCTCCACTTCCTGTTGCTGTTTGATTATCAGCTAGTAAAGATTTAGCCTGGTTCCAAACCTCTGAGTCAGGCCACATCTCAGGTCTGGTGGCTCTACTCACATCCAATCCACTGTGCGTCACTCCTCCTCTACCTGTATGCTAATCGTTCCTTTCTGAGAAGCTGAAACATGTTTCTGTGGTTTTTCTGTCCATATTATGAACTAAAATAATAAAATAAAATGCGAACACCGTGTCATTTAAACCAAGTTAGTTTGTCAGCATTCAGCAGCAACTTATCCAGTGAGGCTAATTAGCATTTGGCATTCCAAGAAAGGCATGTGGGAGATGCTGTTGTTGAAAAACCATTGTTTTCGTACCAATTTTTAATATGTTTTAAAGCGTTTGGGTGGTAAAACAATTGCATTTGTGCTCATTAGATATTCCTGGAATGTCGAATTATGTGATTTCATTTAATTAAATGAATTTAAAGCTGAGCAGGATTTGAAAATGTCTAAAATCATTTAAAGATGATTTTACATAGTGGTTTTAATTTTTAGCGACTCACAGATCTACATTTTCTATGTAGCTTTAAATGTTGAACCAATAAATTAAAAAAAGAACGAGGCCAGTTCAAATCTTATTCCATAACTTCTTTTTCTTATATATTTATATAGCAGTTGTTTTAACAGGTCAATGGTTGAGATCTAACAGGTCATAATTACACTGGAATGAAACATTGCTTGTTGGGAAACTGTAAAAAGGCATTAGTAGGGACACTTGGCTCTCACAGGCGCCAAACCATTCCTTAAAAATATCTCCAAAGAAATACACTCTAAGGCATTGGCAGATAACACACAGACAATATTAAGCTTGAAGACAGAGCGAAACACATGTGGCAAGAACGCATACTGAAGTGCAAGCATCACGGCAGGAGTCCGTCGTTTCAAGCGTCCAATCGAAGACTTTCGTTTCCCCTCAACGGAGAGTCAAGATGAGGAGGGAACGAGGAGCTAACGCCCCCGAAACTCTCCCTCGTCCTCATTTGTGCGTCACAGAACAGCATATAAATAATGACTACAGAGCACAGCACACACACTGGAGCAAACTTGGTGCTATCTGCGTTCAGACCACCAGCGACCACGAGGGCAAGACTGACTTCTCCTTATGGAGCTGCTAAATAACCTAGGAGACAGCTTTAGCGTCCCATGACGGTATAAACATTTTCTCTGTGGCTTTCCCGGCCTGACATAAAGACAGTTCTCCATCTGAGATCCTTTTTTTTTTTTGGCATGAAATGGTCAAATTTAGAGAACGTTTCCTCCTGATACTGGCTGTCAGCAGCTTCGGTCCACAGCTATCAGTATCTACTTTAAAAAAACTAAACATTTAATTCTAGTAGACTGTGTGATATTTCAACAGTCGTGACCAACAGTCGTGACCAACAACCACAAAGGTGCAGTGACAGTTTTCTCAAGTTTCTTGTCGTGCGAACTTGTGGTAAGGCTACTACGCCAGGCAGCTGATCATCTGGCACTTTCACATTTTTTGTACATGGTCTGATCTCAAAGCACTCAACTGTTGAAGCACCATCTAATGAGCTAATGAGGCCTCAAGAAGAAATGGAGAGTAAATGGAAGCAATGACTCCTGTGTCCAGTAAAATACTAAGTATACACCACTGAACTGATTTTTTTTTTAAAAAAGGGTAACCAAAGTCTACCGACCACAAGGACAAATTTCAGTCCAGTAGGAGCTGCTCGTATTTCATTTGGAGCCATGTTCATGTTTGACAGATGTGTTGTGATCGCTACAGGGGACAGAGAACTGTAACTGTTTTATTTATGGATAAATTCATGTTTTTTTCTGGTACTCCCCCGAACTGCGGCGATGAAAACGTGGCCATTTGTCCCGAAGTCAAAGTCATTTACGTGGGCTGAAGGGGGATGAAACACCTACAAACTGTCTCTAACTTACATGAAGCTCTTGCAGGTCAGCGTGTTGACATATATGACACCTGAAATACTAGTGAAAAGAAAAACCAGCAGGTGAAATTTGGTCAAAATGTGAGAAAAAACAAGCCTATCGGGAGTGAAATATGTTTACAAATCTGAAGTTCTATGTCGCAGTTCCAGATGATTTTCTTTGTCTAGATCTGCCATATCAAGGTGCAGTCAGCGCCAGTGTGTGCAAATTCACTGTGTCGTGAGTGTGTTCCGTCGCCGAGGTCCGGAAGAACGGAGCGATTACTAGGACAAAACTAAATAAATACTAAATAAATAATATCTGCCTATGTATATGTGGTTCTATACAGTATTAATGCTGTTTATTTATATATTTATGAACTTCACACTTTATTTATGTGTTGATTTAGTTTTGTCCTAAACAATTCCTCCAGGCATCCACCTGTTCACTGGATACAAACAGTGACAGACTGGGCTACTTGTGTAAATGTGAATTAATTCATCTTCATTTGTGTGCCCACTGTAGTGACTGTGACGGCTTGTTGCCTGACTGTGCCACAGTAAATAATAATCCACTGTGTGTCACTCCTCCTCTTCCTCCTCCTCGTCCTCGTCCTCCTCATCATCCTCCTCCTCCTCCTCATCCTCCTCCTCCTCATCCTCCTCCTCCTCCTCCTCCACGTATTCCAGCCCCACCTCCTCCATCACTGCCTCTACATCCTCTTCGTGTGAGCCTGATTTCTGCCTCCCCACCTCACCCTCTTCCACTGACTCCTCCTCCACTCCTTCCAGCAGCTCCTCCTCCTCCTCCTCCTCCTCCTCCTCCTCCAAGACATCCCTCTCGTCCTCATACGAGGAGATGGGCGAGTAGTGCGGGGGGTCAAACACGTGCGGGCTGCTGGGAGCATCAGAGCTGCTTGGGGGAGGTGAGGTGGCAGGTGCAGCGACAGGAATAGTGATGGGTACCGGGATGGATAAAGCAGGAAGTGACTCGGATGCACACATGCCAGCGCCGGAGCTGATCTGCTGGACCCTCCTGCCAGTCGGGTTCTGACTGGTGGTAGTGTTAGAAGCAGCAGAGGGGATGACAGCCATGCCCAGCCCCGAGGTCAGGGGTCTGGGTTCGGGTGTGTACTCCCGGATCTCCCCTGGTTCCAGCGGTTCAGGCCCACAGGGGTCGTGTTCACTGCAGCACAGCTTGCCGTCCAGCTTGGAGATGAAGAGCAGGCCGTCGCGGTGCTGGTTGCAGTAGGAACTGGGGCACATCTCGCAGAAGGACGCCGCGTCCTTACCACAGATGTCGCACTGGTGCCACGGACATTCCCAACGGCCTGCAATGAATATACAGAGAAGAACGTCAAGGAAAGTATAAAAGCAACCATGACTGAAGATTTTACTTTTTGTTTTCATGTTTGGAATTTAAATCTGTGAAAGTAAACATATAAAGTTAAATATTAGATTATCAAATGTAAAAAAATAAAGTGTTTTAGTTACAGCAGCTAAATGTACATTTTTACTCCATTTACTCAAGTACTGTACTTCAGCATAATTTTGTACTTTATACTTCAATTCCACTACATTTCTCAGGTGTTTTAACAAAATAAAATAAAGTGTTTTATGGTGTTTTGCCCGTCTCTCTCTCTGACTGCTCAACGTACAAAGTTGGCGAAACCATAGCATAAACTACTGACATTACTTAACTAAAACACATCAAGAAATGACTGCATGTGTCCAACACCACAGATGTTACCAAAAGAAAAGTTGGGGTTATTTTGTTCGTGCAGATCCACTGACCTGCAGGCCTCTTGGTGAGGTTGAGGCAGTCGGCGTGGTAAACTTTGGGACAGCCGGGTCTCTTACAAGAAACCATCTGTCCTCCGTCTCCGCAGCTGAAACACTCGTCCTCCCGTTCTTTGGTCACCACCACCTTGTTCTTCCTCTTGCCGTGGCCCCTCCTCTTCAGCTTGCGACCTTTGTCCTCAGATGGAGGGTTGTTCTGGTTTGGAGAGGAGAGAGGTTTTAATGGTACTTTTATTGTGGATTCCCCCCAACACTCTCCTCCTCCTTCAACCACCGGCCAAAGAAAACATAGACAGAATTCAGCACTGAAATAACTTTGTTTAACAATATATCAAACCAAGTAGTATTTCATTTGTGTCACTCCCCTCACCTTTGGCCTGACGCCCAGGAAGCCGCTGCAGTTTGGTGCTCCACATTTACAGACCGTCTTCCCGTTCCCCAAACACTCCAGGTTGTAGTTGAAGGTAAGTTCTGTGCCTGAACACGTGCATACAAACAACTGAGAGGGGCTGCAGTTTTAGAAGATACTTGATTTGACTAACTCAGAGAGCTGAAGCCTCATTTTATCTTCAGCTAAGTTAGAGTCAGTGGACAGGATGCTTGATCAGACGGTCGAAAAACCTGATCCAGGATGTATTTTTACCATCACATACATTAAAATCTTTAAAAAAGAGGAAGGGATCACTTCACAGCCAGTATGGACAGGAGGAACATTTTTAAAACTCTTTCAATGTACATATCAGCATGTGAGACAGATGATTTAACAAACCGGTTATTTTTATTTTGAGCTCTGAGAGAAGCAGCGTACCTGCAGCGACGTCGACGAGAGCGAACAGTCCCACCCGGGTGTCTCCACTCACCGTCCACTTCTGCGTCTCACAGTTCGGCTGACAGCAGTGGTTCATGAAGCGAGCCTCGTTCCCCTTCGGCCCAGCATCGATGATTCGATCCTGACACACACACACACACACACACACACGCTCCAATTGTAGTTTGACTTGTCTGAAACAAAGCTCCATCTTCTTGGTGGTCAGTTGAGTGTGATAATCTTTGCATAATATACACAGTACTACATATTCTTAACATTTTAAGGGCTCCATTTTCATGGCGCTGCTACAACTAGCGCAAGCAGCGCTCAGAGAGTTTGGTATTTTCCTGACCTTGAAATTTGCTTTGCCTGTCTCTCTGATAATTTGCAATAATTGATTGAATGGATAATACACAGACCTGACGACCAGACGAGTTTTTATTATTAATACATACTGTACTATGAAACTGAGACACAGTTGCTCTCGAAAGCTTGAACACACACCCGCACACTCTGGCTCTGAGCTGTACCTTGTCCAGAGTCAGCATGTAGAAGTTACAGATGTCATTCTCCTGGGCGTGTCTGATCCTGGACCTGCACTCCTCCTCGTCAATCACCTCCCCAACGTACTCACTCACAAACTGACCCTGAGAGAAAAGCATTCGTTGCTCATGAAGTACAGTAGAAATACTAGCACCATGAGTAGCAGTCAGTAGCCGCAGTGCCAGTACTATTAATAACAGTAGTGTGGTCACCTTCTTGATGTCGTGGACGCAGCGGAGCCCCCAGCCTCGAGACAGCGTCCTGAAGATCTCCACCTGGCTGTACTGACGCTTGGTGAACGCCTGGTTGAGGCACCGCTCACCCGCCGGGCAAACCTGCACGTTTTTTTTACAATGTAGGAAATATATGAGTCAGATATCACAACACACTGTGATCTATGTATTACCAGAGCAAAGGAAGCTATTTAAGACCATATCGTAAAGGTAATGTGTCACTCGTAGTGATGAACCCACAGAGAATTATCATTCAACTCTGCATTTAGCTAAAGTTTTGAGTTGTAGGTAACAACAACACACCTATAAATCTATAAAATGTCTCTAATAAAACATTTTGAGAGTGTGATGGAGGTATTTCTGTACCTGCGGGTGGCATTCGTACAGCAGCATGCGGTTGATGCACTCTGAGTCCATGCCACACGGGCTCTCATCTGTCGCCTTACAGTTACAGCGCGGGATCTCTGATAGGTCGGCCGTAAAGATCTGAACCTTTCCTATTGGTCGATTCACCTGAATGGGTCGGAAAGGTGGAAGGAAACATGAACTCTCACATATGTACAATGTTTATATTTCCGTCTGAGTGAATCCGATAATGTTTCACAAATACACTCTTGCAACAATTATCTTTAAATCTATTCAAGTCAGTGTATCAAGTAATCCTTCAAGGCCATCAGAGATTTGTATTATTTAGCATAACTTTTCACAATTTTGTTTTTGTAGTTAAGTTAAAAGGAAAAATTAATTAGTTTCAATGAATAAATGAGAGGACTGCAGCCTCACAATGTCGGAGTCTGAAGAGAGTGGAGGCTTACCTGTTTAAATGCAGCAAACTGGGGTTATTAGGTAAAACCCAGCTATGTATCCTTAAAGCTAAATGGGATGCTATAATTAAAGATCAAAGTTGGAACTAAAACAGACTCCACAAGTCTTCTCTCTGACCTTTATATGTTTGTATGGAGGAGGCTTCCTGTCGTTCTTCCTGTCCTCTTGAAGCTGCCGAAGCTCCTTCTCTGCCTGCAGCTCGCGAAATCGCACAGCTGCCTCCTCCAAAGCTGAGGAGGGAGATCAACAGTCACAAAACTCGCCAATGTCAAGTCAACATAGCAGGTACAAACTGAGGACACAACCAACGACATAAGGAAACACATACATACAATAAAAGACACATTTCAATTAAAGACTCCAAATGATGACTTTCACTGTCAGGATCTGCTGAGGAAGAAGCCGTTTTGCTGAACACGCTTAATACCTTTCTTGTAGGTGGCATCAACGCCTTTCCCCATCTTTTCTTTGCTGTTGGCGTCCACATCCATATAAGGGAAGACCCTGGCCTGGTAGGTCCACAGGTAGTCGTTGGAGCCAAAGAAGTGAACGGGAAACTCCCCGACATCGTGCCTCATCCGCTGGATGTTCTCCGGGATGGTTTTGGGATGGCTGACCTCTGCTGGCCACCACCTTTAAGGATAAAACAAAAAAAGCAAAACAACTGTATAACAATGGTAGATTAATGATTTAACAAGAAATGTCTATTTATTGTACAGGAGTGATCATGCATCTGTCTCTGGCAGATTTGTGTCGGTGTTAAAGGTTTGGAAAAGTCTGAAAAGTCTTATTGAAAGTGACAGAACAGTTTCAGAGATCTCACATAATCCGAAATAAGCAGTAGCATAATGGCACATATGTTGCAGTATTCTTAAAAAGCTACGATATAAAGTGATGACTTGATTTTGTGTAATAATGAAAAAGATTTTTGGTATGATGACGAGATAAGGTAAATTGTTATTGGAACAAGAAGAGTGTCTTATTAAAATTGAATAATTTGGTGTGTAGAAATAACGACAAAAATATATCTTTAACATATGAGTAAGAGCCTGCAGCCATGCTAGCAGCTCTGGGAGGTTGAAGGCTACTTAGCCACAGCAGTGCTTTGGGCTGAATGCTAACGTCACCATGCTAACAAACGCACAATGCTAACATGCTGATGTTTAGCATATACACTATGTTCACCACGTTCACCATCATAGTTTAGCACGATAGCATGCTAAAATCTGCCATTTAGCACTAAACACAAAGAATAGCAGATGCTATCTGACAAGTAAGTATTTGACAAATTCAAATATTGACCTGATGATGGCGCTGGCTGAAAAGTCAGAGGATCACCAAAGTCATTACAACTATCCTGTGGGGAACATGAATGTCTGAACCAAATTTCATGACAATCTATTCAATAGATGTTGAGACATTTCACTCAAAACAATAACAATATATTGTAACGTGAAATTAATTTTGTCAAAAAGAAAACCTGCATCGTTACAGCAAGAAACTGAGCAAATATGTTTGGTCACACTAGCAATACGCTGCTGTAGATTAAAGAGGAACAGTGTCTCCACTGACCTGTACCGCCCAACCTTCACCCAGAGGATGTCCTTGTAGCGAGGTTTCTTCCCAGCCTTGCAGTCATTGCAGTACCAGCTGCCTTTAGGCATTTCCATGTTCAGACACTCCCGGTGGAACGCAGCAGGACAGGACTCACAGCACAGCAGACTGCCCCCTGGAGCACAGGAGGAGGAACAGCGTTGTTGATTTTTAGTGTGCATGTGAAGGCTGGCTAGCTACTGTTTGGTGAGAGCTACATTAAGGTTATCATTGTCTGCACGGAGCATTTCAGTCTCTCTCCCCCCTCACATTAGATCAGCCGAGTCTGTTGACTCTTTCAAATAACAATTAAAAACACACTTTTTTACATTGAAACATTTAGCAGCTAAAGAGACAGACATTTCCCTCAGGAGTTGGTGGAGACCAAACCAGAGCAAACAGTGTAGTGATGATTGGACTTACATTCATCAGGTGGACAGAAACACGACTCCAAATGAATACTAATGTTGCTACATATCTGCTGGATGTTTGCTAACACGTTAACTGTAACAACATTATAAAAAGATAATATGTCAGTGCTGTGTTTCTGTCAGCTTGCTGTGTAGTTCTTTTGCCCCCTAGTGGCCATATATCAATTACTATAACTTTAAAGAGTAACTTGACATTAAGACCTATTTTTTGAGTTTGTAAATCATCAAAATCTGTCCACCACCATCTCTAAAGCTCACTAATTACCACATTATATCTTTTTTTAAAAATAATCAAACAAAAACTGAAATGCAAAAATGACAAATTGCTGTTTTACAGGGGGTTGTGTGCCAAACAATTTTTTTGGTCAGGACCAGTAAATTCCTGGAGCCTCCACTGGTTCCTGCTACTGCTAAGCTAAGTTAGCCGGCTGCTGGCAGTAGCTTCATATTTATCGTACCGACATGAGAGAGGTATCAATCATCTCATCTAACTCTCGGCAAGAAGGTGAATAAGGGTGTTTCCCATGTTGCTAAAGCTGTACCTTCGGTGCAGACGAAGCACCAGCTGACGTTGACGTGTTCATGGTTCTTGACACCGCGGCGGGGGGTGAAGTGGTTGGGACAGATGATGCTGTTGTTGGAGAGGACAACGCAGCCTGCTGCCATGCAGAGGTCTGTAGCATGATAGGCCACCGGGCAGCGCACACACCGTACCAGACGACCTGCAGGCGAACACAAGAGAACAAATGGACAGTCAGAGCATGGAAGGTGCACAAAACAACACAGGTAATTACAGTAAAAGTGTCCTCTGGTTTACCTTTAGAGATGGACGAGCTGTTGGGATTGGTGATGAAGCAGGTAAGACAGACGTGGATCGAGCAGCGGAAGCCTCGGTTCACAGGTGCGGTCGGGGCGAAGTTGGCGATACACTCCCCGTGGTAAAACTTCCCACACACAGGAATCATACAGCGCCGCACATCCTCACTGCGCTTTTTACACACAAAGCAGGTGTGGATGCCTGAGAGGAAAAACGTATATAATCACCTTTAATACCTTTAGCGGTGCATGTTGACGTCTATCAGATTGAACATCTTTTACTCTTATTTATCTGTTTGTTTTACACTTTTTCACCCATAGCATCAGCAGAAATGAAAACGTTTCTATTTTGTCAATTCAACAACAAAATATCTAATATCTTCATTTTACATTAATCTTACAAAAAATATTCTATTTAAGGAATATTATTTAATTATTAAAATTTTCTATTATTGAATTTTCAAAAATGAAAACAGGGAAAGAATAAAAACAAAATCCTGCACGCTGTCGATCACTTATACTCACTTTATTGACGATGTTTCAGTCCTCAGGTAAAGTTACTGTAATGTACTCTTTTTGTTTACAAATGGAGGAGCTCAGTAGGGGGTTTTGTTTACAATTAGATGGATGCTGATGCTCTCTGATTGGTGGAATTTCCCCAGGCTATGTTTTCTTATGGGACCAGTTGTGTTAGCCTGTATGTATTTGACCCGATAAAGGTCAGAGTACCGAAACGTCATAAAGAAAGTGAGTTAATGTAATGAGTGTTAAAATTGAATTTTTTAATGATAAGAGAAACACAGACTTTTGGCCCCATTAATACTTGGCATTAATATGTTTAATGCATCCATTTATTTAATTCATTATTACACTGCAAACATAAAAAGCTTAAACACAGGCGTACCTGATTTGCACTCCGGACAGACAAACTTCCCTTTAGGGGCCTCGGCCAGAGAGATGCAGGGCAGGTGGAAAGCTCCGCAGCACTGACCCTCACAGAGAAGCAGCTCCCCCGTCTTCTCACACACCTGGGACAAAAAAACACCACCTACTTTAAAAGACATAATAAGATAAGTGATTCAAAGTAGCTGTGAAAGTGGTCCTGTGTGTTGGGTTTCCGTTTCTTGTGCAGTCTGATGGGTAAAGTGTGGTATTATTGCTGGATTTTCACTTGGGATCATCACAATACAGGGATCGTACAAAGTCTTGAAAGTTTGGAAAATGATGTTTTCAAAGTTAGGAATATGCTTGAATTTAAATATACTCCTTGAAAAATGCATGATTTTCAACATAATCTGGTGTTTCATTATCTACACAATCACTCATGTAAACCAAACATCTTTTAATGTTTGAAATGAAACGATCCCGTCGTCGTATTTGTTTGTTGTCTCCTGGCATTTATAGTAACAATTAAAGGCTTAGAGAGTCTGGAAATATTTGGTTTAGGTACCTTGAAAGTGCTTGAAAGGTGCTTGAATTTTGGATGATGGCCCCGCTCAAGACTGTCAAGACATGTTTTCCACAATAAAGCTGAATATGAAATAACAGGTGTACGAGTATTGTTTAGATATTCAGATGGAGAGGATATATTTTCGTGTGTTTAGTTAAGTTAGAAGTGTTACATGTATACTGTGTTGCCTGCCTGCCAAATGCAAACTGTATATTCCTTAATGCAGGGCGGTTGGACCTTAAACAGTTGACTGCTACACTCTGCAGAAAGCGGTATGGTACGTTCTGACATGCAGCTACAATGGCAGGAAGCAGCAGTCGTTTTGCTACACAAGGAGACACTAGCAGAAGAGATGGAAAGAGGCAACAAGTTTAACTTGTATTTAACAAAATATTCTCACAGCGTGGCACGTTGTCATAACAAGAAACTATGTTAAAATGAGAAAAAAGATGCCATCACTGCTTAAAGAGAAGACACAGCCTACATTTGTTAGAAAAATTGACAATGACTGGTTTTTATGGTGTCCATCCATTATCTAAACCCGCTTATCCTGTACAGGTGACTGGAGACCATCCCAGCTCACACTGTACACTTATAACAGGACACCAGTCTGTCACAGGGCTGACATATCACATTCAAAACTACATGTAAAACTAGACTTCGTTCTCCGCTCCAGGCGGGGGTGGAGGGCCCAACACTGCACGGACCAGTACCGATCACTGATCTAATCTGACACCAAATTCACACACAATAATTACCCATAATTACCCCTGTCATAATACATACAAACACCCTGCCACATGTCTACATCAATCATTAAATGATTGCTCTGGGCTACAATCCCTCTTCAGGCATTGACTGGATATTTTTCTTGTTATACCAACAAAATACCAACTTATCATGTTATACGAGAAATCCTTCTTTTGCGAGATTTTGTGTAACAATGAGAAACTTCAGTAATATAACAAGATAAAATGATGTATTGTTAAAACAAGAAAAGTTGTTGTTAAGACGGAATAATTTGGTATGTAGTAACAATGAAAAAAAACACATCATTATAAGATGAAAATGTGAAAACCATCTCATTTAAATGAAAAAAAAACTCTCTCCACAGAAATCCAATGGATGGGCTGCCCCCGTTTTTGTTAAACTTGTTTTCTTCTGTTTATTTAGTTGGTGAGGTTAGTTATTGTCATTTGGTTTCTTTGATTTCCTCAGGTTATATTTGTTTTGTTGGCCTTTGCCCACCCCGAAGTTAAATCAAGCTCCAGGTATTTTTTCATCTCAAATTGTAAATAAATTCAACCGTCAGCAATTTGTCTCTGTGACTGCTTGAGACTGGGGGCTTGTTCGTGTTGTGTCTCGGCCTAGACGGGGCATAACAATCAGTAAATTGGCCCTTGGGGGAAGCTCACCTGACATATGTTCTCCTTCATGGAGGCAGGGCCTCCTCGGTCCCCGATGATCTTCCTCGAGGGTAAAAGTGGGTCGTCACACAGCGACAAGTCATCCTTCATGGAGGAGAAGCTGTGATCCAAGCTGGACAGGTCAGCCTTAAGAGACAAGGTAAAAATCATAGCAATAAATCAAGCATCAGTCGAATCAGTCCTAGAAACTGCACTGAAAGTTAACCTCAAAATAAAAACACTCTTTAATCAGAGTAGAGAGTTATTTAATTTTACAGTTATTTCTGTAATATCACCCAGTGTTGGGAAATCCACCGTAACAATATGAACATGTCTTAAATATAACTCTGATTAAAGAAATAAACCCAGCTTGTTGATTTGCAGCATGTTTGTGGGGAAATGAATGTACTTGTGCTGTAAGAGCAATCTAAGTTTGATGTATTACTGCAAAAATGATTGATTGGGACAGAATTGTCGCTGTTTCAAATCTGCACTTTCCCTGCTGTGAAGGATTCCAACAAGGCCCGTCACAGCATCTTTAATAAGCCCAGAGTCATCAATATGTCTTTCCTCCCACAGAATGTGCACTTGATCACTGTTTAAACGCCACCTCCTGGCTACTCCACTGGAGCGCCTAAATATTGGCCGATATAGGATTTCCTAAATTAGGTAAGTTGATAAAATGCTTTTACTTCTAGGCCTAAAAGTAGGACCAAATGTGTCAATTAAAGATTGATTTCCTACTCTGAGATGGCTGATAAATATGGGCCCTGATATCAGATTTAACAGCCAGTGGAAAAACAACCGTTTACAGTAAATCCTTCAATTCCAATTGCAGTAAATCCTCCACTAAATTACTTTAATGTAACTGATAGTTCCTACAGACAGTCTAAAGAGGAGAAGAACAATTACAAAAGTAAAGATGGCTGACCTCTGACTCTGCTGTGTCCTTTTTGACCCCTTGCGCCTTACTGTCCTCTGTTTGAGGAGCCTCGACGTCTGCTGATGCTGTCTCCACCCGGGCGTGTTTGGGTGGGGCCAGAGCTGGAGAGGAGGGTGCAGGAGAGCTGGGAGGGGGATCTGTGTGAACGGAGGGTGCGGGCGTACAGGTGGGACTCTCTGTGGTTGTCGTTGCGGAGCTGGACGCTGTGAGCTGCTTACTCTTTGATTTTAAAGATGGTGCCCCAGAATCTGGGTATAAGAAAGACGTGTTAGAAGGAGGTTCATCAGATTCATCACAACTATTTATTTAAGTCACAACACAGCAAGAAAATGTCCATCTAAAACTATTTCATTTTAAATTAGACTCTGGGACATTTTAAATCATATTTTTCTTGTGAGAAGAGCAATAATTCTTCTTTTCTTGACTAATAATTTTCTTTCATTTTCTAAAGTCGGGACACATGGCTTCAGTTTGCTTGATTTCAAAATATTTACAGGGGAAATTACTTTTCACAAAGAAATGTACACAATAAAAAAAAGCAAGGTATATGATTATTATGAATTGCACTATAGTATAATATACACAGTTGTAAGATGATTCACTGACCTGATTCAGGAGCAGGATTCAAATTGTTCTTCAGTGTTTTGACCTGTGACAAGAGAAACATTATCAAAAACAATTCCTGTCACACTGACAGGATAAAAAACATCCATCTGAAACTTCTCAGTTGTTGATATTGTGGTGGTCTGCCCAAGAAAGAGCACAAATAAACCCCTGTACCATTTTTCTTCAGAGGGTCTGTGTAGATCAGGCTCAGGTCAACCTGAAATGCCACTTTCCTAAAGTTCTGTTTTCAGTTTTCATATATGCTCTTTTTCTTTTTGTCCATGGTGCACATGCTGTTTGGAATTTACTTATAGGCAGAATGACATCTGACATATATGCATATTCATCAATCTTATAAGATCCGTCACTTCTTGACTTCAGGTTTAACATCATTTTAAGAGTCACTTCAGCTACTTCCACCCAGGAACATGAATTATGAAGCCAGGGCAGCAAGCTGAAAGACTGGTAGACTGTTTACTGCACTTTCAGCTTCATTTTCATACCAAACAATTCAAAGAAAATTAAATACGACACTTTACTTTAAAGTGTATTCAGCAGTCTTCCCAATGTAAAGAAGCTCTTAACAGCATGCGGGTGCTCTTAAATAAATACCATCTTTTTAATATAAACATCTCTCAACATAATCCAATCCAATATTACACACAGCCTTGACCAAAACCGAATATTATGAGCTTAACAAAGATTTATTTATTGTAGAGCTAGTGTATTGGACTGCATACCTAATAATAAACTGGTAGCTGAGAGTATAAATACACACATCACACTCACACAGATGCACCAGCTATACTACAGATGAATAAATGTACACACAGCAGAACATGCCCATGTTGTACCTTCTTCTTGGGGCTTGTCGAGGCCTCTGCCTCCAGACAGTAATCCAGGATCTTCTGAGTGGGTTTCCTCTTCCGCTTCTTCTCCAGCACAGGAGCGTTTCCTGTTAATCAAATGTCACATGAAAAGACTCAGTGCATTGTTGCATGTTTAACCAGTGGTTCCCAGTCTTTTTGGCTTGTGACCCCTTACAAAAAAACAGTGTCTTGGGGTCAGATGTCTATGAGCTGTTAGCAGGTCCACCTAAGAGTGAATCCCCTCTAAACTTCTCTGATGGTTTCATTTAAAAAACAGTTTGAGGCCCAAAGAGGTAAAACGATCCAATATTTCACAAAAACGGCAAAGATTAGAGAAAAGTCTTAAAAATGAAAACCGATTTGTGCAACAGAACTTTTTGCTTCTTTCCTCTCCCGTTATTCATCTCACTACCCCTCAGATTTATCTTATGACCCATTGCAGGGGCCCGACCCCTAGGTTGGGAACCACTGGACTAAACTACCAAACTGTATATAAAGTATTTAAAACTAGCTCCACTTCGACCAGCTACAGCTGTAAAATGCTGCTTACACACAGAGGCATCTGTATTAACAATTAATAATGTAATAATATATCAGTCACAGGGGACGTTTTTCTGTACTTTTACGTTTAATATTTTAGTAAATTTAGCTGATAATACTTCTGTAGTTTTGCTTGAGTAGGATTTTAAATGTTAAATTTTACTTGGAATTGAGTATTTCTACATTGTTGTATTGGTACTTTTACTTAAGTAAAGAATGTGAAAACTAAGTATCTGGACACCCCATACTTTTGTGTACTTTTGGTCTGGGGTTGTTTTTCTTGTTTGCGATCCTCAGTTGCAATAAAGGAAAATCTCCTCCAGCATACAATATTTTTAACAACTGTGTGCTTCCAACTTTGTTGCAACAATCCAGGGAGGGCCCTTTCCTGTCTCAACATGACAATGCCCCTCTGCGTAACAAAACGGTTTTCCCAGTTTGGTGTGGAAGATTTTGACTGGTCTCCACAGAGCCCTGACCTAAACCCCATCCAACACCTTTGAGATGAACTGGAACGCCGACTACAATCCAGGCTTTATTTCCCAACATCAGTTGCCAACTTCACTAATGCTCTTGTGGCTGAATGGGAGCAAATCCCTGCAGCCAGCATACAAAATCTTGTTGAAAGCTTTCCCAGAAGAGTGCAGGTTATGTTGCAGGTGTCCACATTATTTTGGCCATGTAGGATATTGAAATTTATCCACAAAACTTTGTAACTTTGACTGCAGTTAATCTGCAAATAAAGATACACAAACATTGGCTTACCGTTGTCTTTGATGATGACTTGTGACAGTGAAGGATCAGCTTCAGGAGGAGGGGTTAGTGTGTCGATGGAAAGCACCGATGCATCTTGGGGAGATGTGTTTTCAGTGCTGGGAATTTGTAGTTCAGAGGGCGTGGTTGCAGCAATTTTCTCAGGCGGTGGTGTCTGTATTTCAGGAAGCAAGTTCAAGGACGGGTGGTCATGTGTGTCCTTGTTTGATCCCGGGGGTTCGGACACAGAAGTAATGGGCTGAGTGGCCTGAGAAAAACAAATGACGTGACGTGAATTGTCAATCAGTGATACAAGTGTCGTGTCTAGCTTCAAAATGTGATACTGAATGCTTAATGCCATAGTATTATGCATATTCTATAACAACATATAATTTTAAAGTTACAACAGATCTTACTTTGTATGATTTTTACCTTTCCAATCAACTGGAGAGGCTTTTTGGTTTTCTTCCTTGTGGAGAAAATCTGATCATACTCTTCAGTCCACTCAATCAGCCTCTTGCTTGGTTTTCTTATTCGTTTATGTGCTGAAAATATATATATAAGAAAAGACACTAGAAAATAAAAATATCTCACCACAAAGGTTGCACTGACTATTCTGATCTACACAGCCCTTTGTCAATTGACTTTAATGTGTCTTAGAGTGTATTATCGCAACTACCACAAGCAAAAAGAGTAGTGTTCAAACTGTCATCGATTTGTCAAGGTTTATTTGCCTGTTTAACCTGTGGTTAGTTTCATCGGTGAGAGTTAACTACCTACTACTACTAGCTTAACTGCTGTCATTAGCTTAACTGCTAGCAAGTAGAAACCATAAAAAGAACTGTTGCTATGGTTACCTGCAGTTTAATATACCTTGCACACTGATTTAGAGTGATGGTTAAACTCTTATATGAAACTGTTTGAGGTGTCCTGTTGGACCATGTTAAGACAACTGCCAGTCATTTATAAAAACGTATTTTCCATGGAATATACGGTAGGTAAGAAATACCATTTCAATCAAATACAATTTCAGTTACTTTAACTTCACTACTGTTTAATTAGTTTATGTTCATTACCTACATTTATAGTGTTAACCTTGCACAATGTCTAGTAAAGTGAAATGTGTTTAATATTTAATATTGTAAAAAAATAGGTATTATGTAGCACAGCACACTGTATGCAGACATGTTCAGTAATGGAAATCACAGGGTAACTGGTAAACACTGTTACAAAGCTTAGCAGATACACCATTTTGTATCATTTCTAAAACCCATTACCAAAAAGAGCAAAAACGTGTGATTTTAAGTGTTCAAATGTGTCTAACAACTAAACAGAACAATACACTCTCCTCTGTGCAGTCATCACATTGCCAAAATATGGCTGCTTACATTATTGCTCAAGTTGTGAGCTACTTCAATTTCTCTATAGCAGGGGTTTTCAAAGTCTGACACCCTGGCCCCCCCTCAGACAAACTCGAGACATCTGCGATCCGCCACCCCCACCTACCTCCCTGTAAACAGCAGGTATAATGTTGCTATTGTTACTCAATGAGTTAGCTCATAGATGTACACACAACTATTACCAGATTACTTTGCTATTGAAGAAAACTTTAAAACGTGATGATTCTCAGGCAAGTTCTGGAGTTATAAGGAGAGTCTTTTTTCTATCATTTCTAAGCAGATTTATGGACGTTTATTGTCCAATGGACATCAGAGATAATGATATCCTCAGAAAGTGTAAGTCAAACTAAATCTAAAAATATGTGTATCATGTCTGTGTGTTAAGAAAACTCAGCTATGACTCTGAGAAAGAGTGCCTTTTTTGAGGCCAAATCAGCGGGCCAAACGAGAATAACTAACTTCCAGTTGTTCTTAGAGCATCAGCATGCACCTGGTCCTTTCACCTCAATGAAAGTACCTTTGCCTCACGTATCTCACGTACACAGACTGCGCTTACCTGTTGGAGCCTTGTCACCTTCTCCAGCGTTGCGCATCAAGCTTGTGTTGGTCTCAGTGCAGTCTGCAACAAGGCCATTCGGCTGTTCCAGACACAGCGTAGTGTCGCACCCCCTCTGCTCCAAAGGCACCATGTTCTGTAGATTCTCATTTACTCTGCTCCACCTCTCCTCCTCCTCTTCCCCAACCACTCCTTCACCACCTTCTGCCTGCCTCTCCCAGTTTCTGGTTTGTATGCCCAACAGGGACTGGACTCTTGATGAGCAATCCACTCCTGATGAAGAGTCCATTGCTGGCAAGGACTCCAGTCCTGGGAAACCAGGTCCAGACCTGGCAGGACGACAAGGCACTTTGCGGTTGGCTTTCTTTTTCACCCCAGTAGAGCTGCTCCTTCTGTTATAGGGCCTCTTGGACGTCTGACTTGTGCTGTGTTCATTGTGTGTGATTTTGATTTTGTCTGGACTTAAATTTGAATTGTTATTAACACGTTCAGTTTGTTGATCTTGGCCTGAGGGTGTAGCCTCCCCAGGCATCACTAAGGGTTCCTCCTTAACATGTGCACTTGGTGGCCCAATTTCCAGTTCTAAGGGGGTCCCCTCTCGCTCTCTAGTGTCATGCAAGTCCTTTAGCATCATGAGAAAAGTGCTGAACTTGTAGTTGGAGTCTGGTTTGAAAGAGATGGTTTTACCATCACCCTCATTTGTCAGGGACTGGAAGGATACCTCCTCCACATTTTTAAAGGCATTCATAAAAGAAAATGGTGAGGAAGGTGAGGATGAGGAGCATATGTCAGATGAATGATCTTCCTTCTTTGCCTTTACCCTAGAAGTAAGGGGTATGAAGTCCATTGGTGGAGTTGAGGATATTGAGAGGTCTTCATCTTCGCTCTTGACATCAGCTTCAAAGTCAACTGAATCATAAAACATCAAAGGGGGGCTGCTACTGCTAGAAAAGGTGTCCTGATCATACTCGTCATTGTCATTACAATGAGATTCATGAGATTTTACTTTAGTGCAAAAGTCCAGTTTGGCCTCAGGATTCCAACGGGGGTTGCGTGGAGAGTGGAACACAAAGTCCTCAGCTTTTCTGTATGGATTCAAGAGTTCTTTCTGCTCAGCCTCCTTTCGAGCTTTTTCACGCTTATTCTGTTTTGTTTCCTGCATGGCCTTCAGGGCTCTGGTCATCAGCCGACTGCTGGCTGGGAGGTGGGCAGGCTGCTCATGTAGCAGGACTTGATTCACTTTATCTGGAACCTGCTTTGATTTGTGAACAACTTTCTTGGATTTCTCAGAAGACAGGCCTTCGGGCACATGAACATTCCTACATAATAAATTCCCATGCGGGTGAGAAGGCAGGGGAGTTGTATTAAAAACTGTGACAGACGTAATTCTTTGCTCTGAGCTACCTAACTGGTCAGAGGACATGCTTGTTACTTTGGAGGCAGGAGTCTTCTTACCTTCTGACCGGTCTGATTGGATAGAGGATGAGAGGGTCACATTGTTTGGGCTTGCATTTAAAACTAGTATCCTTTCCGCTTCTGGGCTACCTAACTCATCAGACACACTTGCCACATTGGAGTCAATGATAGTTTTCCCTTGTAATGATTCTGACGAGAGACGAAGAATACCAGTCCCACCACTTGCTTTTAACTTCTTTACTGAGACCTTTATGGATTCGGAACTAACTGCCTGATCTACGGAGACACTTGCCTTGGCGTCCGCGCAATCTGATTGTTTAGAAGACATTTTAGTCACATTACTATCTTTTTTTTTTTCATTCTTTGTACATCCAGGTTGGTCAGTGGGGCTACTGGTTATATTGGAGTTTAGGAACTTCTTACCCTTTATGTCCTTGCGTATTAATTTGACATACGGCTGCCTACACTTGGAGACCAGACTTGTTTGCTTTTCTAGCCTTGCTAATGGGTCAGTAGTGTCAACATTTAAACTGGACGCCAGGGTCTTGTCACTTTCTTCTGCTTGATCACAAATCCTGTTGATTACATACACCTTTTTATTAACAATCACGTCAGAATGTTCAGTTTGTCTGACACTCTTTACATTCTCTGAAAACCTGGATTGGTCATTGAAACTGACTGTCATGCTGGGCACTAAGGCCTTTTTTACATCTGAGCTACCTAACTGGTCACACGGTGTGCCAGTTACAGTGTCAGTTGTATTACTGACTGCCTGTCTACCCTTTGAATATCCACACTTGTCAGACGGCACACCAGTCTCAACAGAGACCAGGGACTTCTGCTTGTCTGACAATCCTGACTGGTCAATGGGACTGCTAGTGTTACCAAAAGGCCTATTAGCAACCACGGTGTTTTTACACTTCAAATGTCCTGACTGTTCAGGTGGCAGATTTGTTTCAGCAGGTACCAGAGTCTTACGCTTGTCTGACAACCCTGACTGGTCAGTGGGCCCACCACCGGAGGAGGAGGCACTAGGAACAAGTGTCTTTTTACTTAATACAGATGAGTTCTTCTTCTTACAGGGTACCTTACTAAAGAGAGTGCGGTCTGGCAGTGGACTAGTTGTTTTAGGTCGTCTATCTTTGCCTGATTTACTGAACCAAAGACCACTCTGAATCTCTGGCTGCTTCTTCGCCTCTTTGACAACGGTAACAGATGGCTGAGTCAGAACTTGCTTAGGCTGACGTTCAAGTGCTTTAGGACACAAAATCTTAGGGACTGAGTCAAGGTCAGAATATGGGCACTCTCCATTGTCTCTATCTGATTGGTCAGGGCTATTACGCAATGTCTTTTTAGACTGTTTACTACTCATGTCCTTTGACGATTTACTTGGTTTCTTCTTGCCACAAGATTTCCTTAAAGTGCTTGGCTTTGGTGGAGTTGTTATTGGGGATGAAATTACTGGGGATGAAATGGATCCATTGGTCATGTGCGATGTCTCAGGAAATGTGGGTGAAGTAGAGGGAGAAAAGGTTGGATGGGCTTTGTTCACTTTCTCCAGAGTGGAGCTGTCGTGGAAGGGATCATCTATGGACGAAGGAATGGAGGAAGCCATTTTGGGTGTCTCTGGGAGAACAGATTCAGCTTCTGCCACACTGGATTTCCAAGACTGCTGAAAACGCTTGGCAATCTGCAGAAAGATGAAGGCACTGCTCAATCTTTGCACACATAATATATTAGTTTACAGAAGAATGATCACCATTGTAACTGAATTTATTACTGGACAGGTCTGTTTTAAAGAGAAAAAAAACTAGATTTTGTCTATGGTGTGCAAACTTTCTGTTATTGTCTAAAACGATGATCACCCAGCAATGATGATGAATTAGAGCAACTTTTTTATTAAGGCATGCAAGTAGCAACTCATCATTCATAAAATAGTAATTACAGTGTATTTGTAGTTCTGTTCTCTTTGCTTCCCCCTCCGACGCAGTAGGGGGAGCTGTTCAAATTCAAAGCCTCCATGGAAAGTATGAGTTGATTTTTCCTCCACCCAGGTTAGCTCCACAGGCTCCCCAAAGGTCCTGACATGGTAGAGCCTACAGGGCCGGTCACTGGGCTCTAAGACAACAAAAACATCAGCCTCATTTTCATGAGATGCAAATTAAAAACTACTTCATCCTGAACAGGAAGTACATGAGTGCATCAACTAAGCAAAGGGAGCTTTAAAAAGGTAAGAAAACTGAACTTTTATCTCTACATAACTCCAATGAAATGTGCATACTACTGTCAAAGTTTTGAGCATGACATGTTACATGGCCAAGATATTAATCATCCGCTGAAGAAATGGCTGTAGTGGGCATTTGTTCTTAAATTTATATATGATTTAGTAGACAGTGGAAGTAGAAGAAAGACTGCAAAAGTGAAACCCACAATAACAGGAGTTTGTGGTATTTACCTGCTGCGAAAGACAATAGTGTTTGGGACTACACTGTAGAAATCACTTTTTTAGCATGAAAGCATAATACAGTCAGTGGATGCAAGTCCTTGACATAAATGCTTTCAATAGCAATGGATAGTGATGAAGGAGGAAATCCATTGGTTGAAGGTATAATGTAGTTTTTGATAGAAATATAAGAAAATGTTACAAAATGTACACTTTTATTCTAAATTACTATCTCATTTGACAATGATTTGAAAACTTTTCTAGCTAATGGGGCATTTGGCATGCCAATAATGGCATATTATAGGAAACAGTTCACAATATAATAACTACAAATTTATGAATGTGTTTTTCAGCATGCGTCCAATATTATGTCCCAAATTATTATCTCAAACAATTGTTCATGATACAAGAGAGCTCTGCTATTACCAGCTGGGGATGTCAATTAACTGGAGATCAAAATAATCCATAGCGCATATCACAGAAATGAAAGCAAGCAACCCATATACAATGCATTAGTCTCACAGTAAGTCAACAATGTTTCAGGCCCACCTTTCACTCTGTGATAGATTCCCTGTACGGGGTCAACGATCACCTCACAGGGCCACCAGGGTCTTCGGTTGAACTTTGCCCAAATAACTTCACCCTCTAAAAACTTCACTGGCGGCAAAGACTTTTTCTTGAGGCTGTTCTGCTGTCGACAACATGACAATAGAGAAAAGAAACTGCGATGAGACGGGTTTTGTGTTCTCAACAAATGTTCTGTATCAGAGTTACAGGTGTGTTGGCCACTCTGGTTATTTCAACATGCTTATGTCCATCATGACCCACTGCATTTTGATGTGCATTTACTGTACTTTCAAAGACATTAACATAGGCATGTTGCATAATCCATAATGTGACAATTGACCGATGATGATCATACATGTGCCTGTGTTAAACACCTGCTGATCCTATAAAAGACTGTGTATTTAAAATCATAAATATTACATTTATGAACAACCAAAGAAATAACTTTAATAGTGCAAATCACTATAACCTATAAGAAGCTAATGCCTATTTTGAAGCTCAGAGTCCAAAATAGGAGATTTGTTCACCTGATTTATTGACCTTGCTTGACCTGTCTAAGCTTCTGCACTGTTGTGGCAGGAAATGTGAACCAACTGTGATGTGTATGCCTGAAAACATCGTTGTTTGATGTTGGAGATAGCAATATTGACAGGCAAAAAACAGGCAAGGAGACACAAATGAAACTGCATCAAAAGAGGGTTCGCTACCTTTTATGTTCTGTCAATGGCTTCAGTTTCCGACCAACAATGTTCTCTACGAGCTTTTTATGAGGTCTAATTTTAGCGTGTCTTCTCGTGTACCATAACAGGTTTCAAACCACAACACAAACCAGAACCTGATAGCACTAGCACCAACACTACTGGCTTCTATATCCTTTGTGTAAATGTGACTAACTGCTCACAGCAGCAGGTTGAGTGGACTGGTGGGGTACATGAGCAGGCCTGAGTTATGGCTGGCATGTAGCAGGACTGGCCAGAGGGCTGATACTGGCTGATGATACTGACTGCTGAGGTAACCCTGGCTGAAGCATTTTTAAAGGAATAGTTCAACATTTAAGGAAATAAGCTTAGTGGCTTTCTTGCCGAGAGTTAGATGAAAATTTCAATACCACTCTCATGTCTGTCTGTTAGGTATGAAGCTACAGCGACTGGTATGTAATTTACCCCTCTATTAGCCTGGCTCTGTCCACAGTCAACAAAATCTGCACCACATGTGGACATGTGGAGGCTTTTGTTAGCTCAGAATGACCTCTCGAAAGGACTCTACGGGCCTTTTTCACAGCAGGCTGTGAGACACTTGAATAAAACAGAACCATCATTAATGTTGTGTTGGCATTGATTGCCCTGTTTGCTCACTGATTTAAATAACCTGCCCTATTCTGTCATTAGGATGATATGTGGCTGTTATCCTGGAGAAGGAAATATGTGCTGAAACATTCATTCATAAAAGCTAAAATCTAAAACAATTGCATCCGAGTTATGGATGTGCTGCTCTCCTCTTTCTTTGGATTTAGTATCACCTCCTGACCAACATGATGTTCAACAACTTGGGCTACTACTTGAACGCCCCTGTTTTTTTGCATATATTTGTTTACATTACAATTGGCAACTAGCTATTAGCAGTTCCTGTTTGTAATGTACCCATGGATGTACAGACAACTATCACTGGATTATTTTGATACTGAAGAAAACTTAAAAATGTGACGATTCTCTGGCAAGTTCTGGAGTTTTAAGGAGTGTCTTTTTTTTCTATGATTTCTAGTGTAATCATAGTGTGTAATTCACACTGAATCTAAAAATATGTGCATCATGTCTGTGTGTTCATTTATGACTGAATTATGACTCCAAGAAGGAGGAAGAATTAAGCATCTTAATTGCCTCAGCAGCCACTGCTGCATCTGCAACTGCTGACCATGTAGATGAGCAGGCAAATCAGTGGCCAATCCACAATAACTAATTGAAACCTGAAAAGCCGTTCTTAAGTGAGTTTACTTAGGGTAATAAGGGTAAAACTTGCCATTGAATGCCTTAAGGGACTATCACCAAGCAGGAACAGCTCAGTGTCGCTCTCCCACTCGTCATCTGAGCCGTCCCAGTATCTCCTGCGCTGACCCGAGGACTGGGACCGGGTGACGACCTTGGCTGACGACAGGGTAGCATCCTTTGAGTCTGAATTTAAGTCTCCAGGAGTGGACTGACGAACGTTCCCCGCCCTCTCATGTTTGTCCTGCAAGCCTCCCGTAGGTGACACAGCCTCCCGCTCTTCATCATTGTCGTCATCCTCAAACAAAGAGGATTCAAAGTGGAGGAAGCCATTAGCGAACGGGCTGTTGCTATCGAGAGAGAAGGCCGGGCTAGGTGGGCCTGAGAAACAACCTTCTGTCTTTTTCTCTGAGATGCAGGGATCGCTCCGATTGGCTGCCGGCACGTCTCTACTTGTAGTTTGGACCACGGGTTGTTTTTGTCCAGCAGAAGAGTTACCAAAGCTCTCCTCCCTGCTTGTATTCTGTTTGCCAGAATAATCACTGCTAATGCAATCAGCCCAGGAGTCCTTTGCCATCTCCTTCCCCCTGTCCTTCTTATTCACCCCCCACTCCCAGCTCCTCTCTGGCTCTCTCACCGGCAGTACCAGGTCAGGCTGGCTCACCATGGTGGTGAGATGTTGCAGCCTCCTGAGAGGACTGTAGGAGGAAGAAGAAGAGGAGGAGGAGGAGGAGTGGTGGTCCCTTTGTGTGAACCCATAGACGGATGCGTGCTTGAGGGAGGAGGCGGCGGCAGACATGGTATGGCCGATCCTGTGGTCATGGTGTCTGGAGGAGCAGGAGTGGGCGGAGAGGTCACGTCCAGGGGTCAAAGGGCAGCTGGACTGATGAGTCTCCCTGCCAGGGCCTGCGTAAGGCCCACTCATGCTGGCATGGTTTCTCCCTGAAACATGAACAGAAAATTATTAGTGTACATTCTTGGCACCAAAAAAATCAGAATCCCTTGGAAGGTTGGTCTTTAAAACAAAAACTGTGTATTTGTCCTTACATCAAAGCTAATTATAATATACATGTAGGGTTTCCAGCAATTTCCTGTGGAAGTCAACTGTGATTGTTTAATTTTATATTTTCTATATTCCTACAATAATATTGCTATAAGAAATTACACATTAACCATGTGTTTTATGCATAGCATGTTTCATACAATCTGTCATAACATTGCTGCAGCTTATCTAAAGTTATCCCAGGCAGCTGGTAATGAGATCTTTTTTTAAAGTGACAGAGGAAAGGCACAGCTCAGACATCAAATCCGTAAAAACACAATCTGCCTTCACATGATGTCAAAATAAAACGTAAACAGACTCACTGACGGTGAGCGGATCGACCTAACGTGACATGTTTGGGGAGAGATTCTGCGCAAACACCGCAACCTCGCTGTAAAGCCTTTTAGGAAAAAATATCGCGATATGATGAAAATGACATCAAGCACGATAAGGTCAGCAGCCTGTAAACTCACACACATACGTGCAGCATACATCCACAATACAGCCGGTAAGCTTATTACAGCGCGTCATGTTAAAAATCAACCCGACGTTAACACGCCGGCGCTGTAACCACCAACTAGAATTAAAATGGACCCGTTCGTGCGCGCGCGTGTGCATGGGTGTGTGCATGTGTATAGGTGTGTGCCATTGCATGAGTGTGTGTCGCTCGTGGCTTGCAGTGTGGCTCCATGATTGCACGAGACAAAAACACAGGAGACGACGACACAAAACAAGTTCACCTAGGCTACACACACACACACACACACTGACACAAACACACACACGCAGACACACACACACTCACTTCCACAGGCTTCCCTCCGACAGATGCAGGCTATATGTGCATCAAACAACAAAATCACGGAGAAAACGCCAAATGACACGGGATCTGTCGCGAGAATCTTACCATTCCGGTGTCGGCCACCGCAAACATGACCCTCACCCCGTTCATTTTGGCGTTTAAATGTGCCAATTTCCAATTTTTTGAAAGCGGATGAGGAGAGTCCCGGCGGCAATACTACTAGGCCTGGATCCTGTGAAACGTACTCGCTCACTCCCCCCCTCCACCACCTCCCTCCTCCTCCTCCTCCCTCCTCCTCTCTACATGCGCTAAAGCCTGGTCCAGCGGCCCCTGGAATAGAAATTCAGGCGTGTTGTGCTCTTCCAGCGACACTCCCCCTTATTGCTTTGTGATAACTAGCCTACAACTTTATAATTCGCCGTCTATGGATTTCTGATCTGTTGAATGGCTATTTCCTGCCTGCAGACTCTGCCTGCCCCTTGAAAGTCAGTCTCTCTCTGCTGTGCGCACTGCCAGTCGTCACCACTGCCTCCCTCCCCAGCCGGTCCACAGCATGGAGCACAGAAGGGGCCGTAAATCTTCCTTCAAGAAAAAAAAAGAAAGACAAAATCTGAGCTGACAGCCTCCAAAAATGCACCGGACGACCACACGACACCTCCAAAAATCGCCCCGCCCCTCTCCTTAATTACAAGCATCAATTATTAACCTAAACCAGGCTGCCATCACCAATGACATGTCACATGCCAAACTTGTGCCAACAGCTGGCATCTTCTCCACCACCTCCACCCCGACATGCACTTGGGCAGCACACACATGCGCCTAGAGGATGAGACGAGCAAATAAATAAATGAAGTAAATTCAAAAAAATGTCCACCAACACCACGTCTGAGAAGCAGTGAAATGGTGCAGCAGGGCTACCCGGAACAACAGACGGGTTTCCTTTCCTGAGACGAGTTGCTGTGTAGACTGGCTGCACACCCGGTCCCTTCAAAATGGAGTCCTCCAGCTTTAGAGGAGGAAAAAAAAAACAGGCCACAAAGTGTTAATACATGCTCGATATAAAGTTCACCCAGCCACGGAGAAACTGAGCCTCAAAGCGCACCTCTCCTGTGCTCTGGAGGTGTTTCTGGAGTGTTGTGAGTCTTGAGTCACCCAATGCCACGACAGGAACATTTTCTTTACATGCTATGCCTCCCAAAGTCACTGAGCGTTTCTCTGCCACGACAAGGAGGCACAGTTATCCTCTGGCGTGTGTGTGTGTGTGTGTGTGTGCCTGGTGTGTGCCAAACGCACGTCTAACAGCAAAACCCACAACATTTAATGGCACTTTGAGCGTCGACGGTCAGCTTTTCTGTTTTTGTTTTTTTCAGAAACGAAGGGGTGAAAGCTGAAAAACAACTGCAGCTCTCGGCCGGTGAGAGCTGAGCTGAGCTGGGAAACACATCGATATTTCTGCTTAGGTGGGTTTGATTTTAAGGGTGAGGAAACGTCCAGATTTGGAGATTTGGAGACGGTATGTCAGAGAGGACACGGAGGGCGGGCAAGGGGGGTAGTTTCAGGTGTAAAAATACCCTCCTCACACACACACACACAGACACACACATACACTCTACCTCACCGGGAGGCGATATGGGAAATGCCGTTCATGATCGACACGGCCGCCAGGCAGCAAACCCTCCTCTCCTCTGGGGAACACTGGAGGGATTTAATAGAAAAAGACGAGTTCTCCAGGACTCTTAATGTGAATATTTATTACGTTTTCTGCCACCACACACACGCGGCTTCCTGGTGGATATCAGCTCCTCACTTTCCCCGGTGTTTGCGTTTATTTTTTATTTAGTCAGTTGAGAGGGAAACAGAGGATTTCAAATGCGTTCTTGCTTTGCAGCCTCGATCCTGTATAGCAGAAGAGGTTTGGTGGGAAAGAGAGAGAGAGACCTATAATAGAGACAGACAGGAGGGGAGAGACAGGCAGAGAGGACAGGGCCTGCTGCGGGGTTTGTGAGGCGCAGAATAGCGCCGCGCACCGGCAGCGCTGCGCATCTTCCAGTGAGCCGCCGTCATTACAGATAACTTGGTTTCATTGTCATTTAGCCACGAACCGGTTAGTCAGCCTTAAGTTCCACTTCCCGGACTTTCCGCTGTTGCATCAAACCAGGGTTTGATCTGACAAAACATCAAGGTTGCTTTATGAGTCAAAAAACAATAAAGTCCCCTTAGAGATATGAGAAATGTGACACCACAGTAAAATAAAAATAGACTTAACTTGTTAATAAATGATTAATGCACCTTTAAGACTCATTACTAAAATCCTAGTGATACAATGAGTAATAAAAATACCACCAAGTGAGTCTAAAAGAGACAAATATGTTACGAAAAGGTCAGTGAACTCATTTTTGAAAACCCTGCAGGAATATACACTCAGTTACCAGTTTATTAGATACACCTAGTTTAACTAATGCGGTCTAATACAAAAGTCCTGCAAAAAATCCTCCCTACATGAAGGATGTAATGTTCAGTTTTTTGAGAGGTGTTGATTCAAATGTATGATAATTTTAGAGGCTGCAGTTTGAAGTGGTGGAAAGTACGTTTACTCAAGTACTGTAGGCTACAGTACTTGAGTACTTAAGTACAAATTTGAGTACAATATTTCCCTCTGAAATGTAGTGAAGTAGAGATATAAAGTATAGCATAAAAGGAAAATAAGTACAAATACAGCACTTAAGTTAATGTACTTTGTTACTTTCCATCGCCTTACAACACACTAAGTCTTCAGTGGAGTATAATAATATTGTAATTGAGAATAAAAGTTGTTTTGTTTACTAGAATTGTCAGTATACACATGACATATTTTGTATTCCCATATTTACTGTCTGTTCAGCTCATTCTCCACCTGTGATTTCACCCTTGTGTCTTTCTCAGGTGTCTATCAAACGGTGGCCAACGGCTGGCAAAGGCCCTACCTGAAATCTGCCCGACCAGCCCAGATGTTAGCCCCGAATCCTTTCCCAGTTTTTATTGGCTGTGGGCCATGTCAGAGGTGGGGCCATCAAGCCAGAACAGCACAGAGGTGCAAAGTAACCTAACTATGTACATTTACAGGTATTGTACTTAAGTACATGTTTGAGGTACTTGAGTTTACTTGAGTATTTCTATCTAACTTTATACTTCTATTCCACTACATTTCAGAGGGAAATTTTGTTCTTTTTACTTCACTGCATTTATTTAACACCTTCAGTTATAAGTTACTTTTCAGATTAAAAATATAAAATTGTGAGAAACATTAAACAAGTAGTTCCCAACTTTTTTGGCTTGTGACCTCGTACAAAAGGGTCACATTTCATTTGTCTATTACTTTGTCCATTAGTGTCCACCAAAGAGTGATTTCCCCTTTAAATATCTGTTTGGGGACCAAAAAGGTAAAATTATCCAATATTTCATCAAAAAAAACTAAGATTAGAGAAAAGTTTAAAAAAAAAAGTCAATACAAATTTGTGTATCAGAACTTTTTTCTTTCTTCTTTCCTACCCCATTAAAAGAGAACTCCACCGATTTAGCATAGCATTGTTAGACTCATGATGATCAGTTTTTTAAAAAATGGATGCAGAAGAACCAGAGATATCGTCTTTTATTCCACGCATTCTTCTTCCTTGTCCTGGTGCCTACATCACCCACAATGCAACTTGACCGCCTCAAGCAGAGACGAGGCTAACGCCACACTCTCCAGATTTCTTTAATTTGAGGGGGTCCGACCCCTAACGGTAACCTCCGGACTAAACTACCAAACTGTATATAGCCTAAAGTAGTTCAAATTAGCTTGACCTCGACTAGCTACAACAGTAAAATTCTACTTACACATTGATGAATCAGTATTTACGAGCTGATAATGTAATATATAATAATATATCAATCACAGAGTCCATTTTTCTGTTGAGTGAGAACTTCAACTTTAGAGGAAGTAAAAGTTTTGAGTTAGACTATAGAGAGGGGAAAGTCCCACCTCAGCTGGTTCTCGCTGGAGTTTCTGTATGTAAAATATGACATACATGCAAAATAACATGAAGTGATGAGTGATTTATGTGTCAGGCAACAGGAGAAGGACCCAAATGCAGACAGCAGAGGCTCAAAAGCAGGTTTGAAGGTTTTAATGAAAACCCTCTTGTGTACAGGTAGCCAGGCACAACGACAGGTAAGTCCAAATGTGAGCATGGGAAAAACAGGAACATCAACACTGAGACACGGCAACACTAAACACAAAACACATGACAATGGACCAACAAGAAACAAAAGACAGGGACCGGTATATACAGATAAGACACTGACGAGGGAATCAGGAGCAGGTGTGCACAAGAAAGCAGGTGAAGACACTCAACAGGCAATCAAGACAAGAGGGAGACACGGTAAACCAGACACAGTTTACGGGACATGACATTTTGTTACTAAAGCTACACACAGCATTAATGACCAATCATGACACATCTGTCTTCCCCCCAGTGGTTTATGTTCTGGTAATATGAGACAGAGAGCTCACACAGTCATTACAGCTCAGGCTTAAGAATGACCTTTTGATTAGATGGTTTCTAGACCTACTTTTACCTCCTCTTCTCTCTGTAGCCCTACAGCCTTTTGGAAACTGTAGTTCAAAGAACAGATTTTGAACCTGTATAATGTAGATATACATATGTAGGCTATTATATGGCTACTTCAAGTGCTCTATGAGGGATACTGGATTCCTGAAACACTGCTAGAAGCTGGAAACATCATCTAATGTAGGTAATACATGTAGCTAATAGGTAATGTAGGTAATTAGAAGATGTCTCATACTTCACCAAACATATCGGCACTTTGCTTTTTGCGTGCAAACCTTAATTTGACGTTTCATTTGATCGATCTCATGCCTGTATGCTAAATATGAAGCTGCAGACAGTTAGCTTAGTGTAGCAAAGACTGGAAACGGGGGGAAACAGCTGGCCTGGCTCTGTCCAAAAGTAAAAAAAATGCTTATACCAACACCTCTAAAGTTAACTAATTAGCACGTTATATCTTATTTGTTTAATCAGTACAATACTGAAGTGTAAAAATGACAAGTTCTCCAGGAAGTCACTTCTCACGGCGAAGAAATACTCCTGAACATAAACAGTATAAAACTACAACTTTTACATATCGTTGTTTGTACCAAGATGCAGCGTGCCAAATAAGTTTTATCTTTATATTTTAGACCATGAAATGGTCCTACACTTACCCTAGTTTCAGATTTTCTGATGTTGTTTTCTTTCCACCCAGGCAGTCATCGGCTCCTACATATTTTTATTTATTTAATTAAAATCAATGCATAAGAACATTATATTTGTACACATTTTGCACGAAAGCCACACAAACATCATATCATGACCAATGTTCCTTTTAAGGAAAAGTTAGCCATTTTAGAAAATAAAGTAAAGTAAAGTATTATGAAGGTACAGCCAGCAGCCGGCTAGCTTAGCTTAGCATAAAGACTGGAAACGGGGGAAACAGCTAGCCTAGCTCTGTCCAAAAGTAACAAAATACGCTTACCAGCGCCTCTAAAGCTCACAGATTAACAAGTTATATCTCTTTTGTTTAATCTGTACAAAAACCAGACAGGTCTTTCATTCTTCCAGTCTTTATGCTAAGCTAAGTTAGCCGACTGCTGGTGGTAGCTTCATTCTTAGCACAGACATAAGAGTGGTGTCGAGCTCCTCATATAACTTTTGCAAGAAAGCGAATGAGCATATTTCCCAAAATGTTGAACTTTTTCTTTAATGTTTACACATCAAGGTGTTTACTTGTACTCCACTATATTTATCTGACAGCTGAAGTTACTAGCTACTTTACAGATTCAGTTTTCACATAAAAAATGATTTGGAAGCTTATAAAAGACAATACACTGTTTAAAGATTAAACCAACCTTTTTTGGCTTGTGACCCCTTACAAACAAAGCAGTGTCTACTACTCCTTGTCATGTTTCAGATGAGGTTAAAGTATCCAATATAACACAAAAAAACAAACATTACAAGTCCTAACAATTAATACACAACTTTGATTTTTCTTATTTACTCTCCCATTAATCATCTCAAGACCTTTCAGATTCATCTTGTGACCTTTGGAGGGGTCCTGACCCCTACGTCGGGACCACTGGACTAAGCTCCTGAACTATTTATAAAGTAGTTAAAACTAGCGCCACCTCGACCAGCTACAACAGTATAATGCTGCTCTAACATTGATGCATATTAACAATAATTTGGTATTTAACAATATGCTGATAATACTTCTGTACTTTTACTTTCTGAGTGGCAAAAGTTTACTTGTAATGGAGTATTTTTAAATTGTGGTATTGCGGCTTTTACTTCAGTAAATGATCTGAGTACTTCTTCCACGGCTGAAAGTATTTTGCTGATTTACAGTTAGTCGGTTGGGTTTGAAATTTTAGTGACTAAATATTAGACGCAGGGATGTGACATGTAAAAGTAATAGTTATGTCCTGCAGAATAACAGACATCTTCATAGTAAACCCTTCTGTTACTTGACTAAAGCTTCACAAAAATCCTTTGTAAAGACTTATCATGTCCACTAGAGGGAAGCACAGCACCTGCTATGTATGAGATGGAGCTTGTGTGTAACCTTACTTAAGTAAAGGTATATAAGTATTATCAGCAAAATGTACTTTATGTATCAAAAGTAAAAGTACTCATTCTGCAGAAAAATGGTCCCTGTCAGTGTTTTACTATTATATGTGATGTTTATGATTAATATTACTGCTGCATTCATGTGTAGTTTAATCTACAGCAATGCATCATATTCTATAAGATTATCATATGTTTGTAGCATCGCTGTCTTGTGAGAACCACTTATCTCTAACAAGTCAACTTTTCATGAGCTCAGAAAAACAGCCCTCTTTTCAGCTCTGTGACGATGTATTTTCCAGTTGATCCAAGGAGGTTTTAAATACTTTATTTATCGTAAGAAGTAGGAGAATCTTCTCAACCCATATAGGAACACTTAATCCTTCAGTTTATCTGTAATATTCAAATTCAAAAATCACTAAATTTGGAGATGCATGGGTTTCACTGGACAAGAAGGGGATGAAAAATTGTAATCTGAAAATTAACTAAAGCTGTCAGACAAATGTAGTGGAGCAAAAAGTACAATATTTCCCTCTGAGATATAGCAAAGTAGAAGTACAAAGTGGCATAAAATGGAAATAGATGGAATTTGGACATTAACTACACATGTTCATTGGTTCCATAGTGTAGTGGTTATCACGTCTGCTTTACACGCAGAAGGTCCTGGGTTCAATCCCCAGTGGCACCACTGCTTTATGGTTATTCAATAGTTTGTACCATGTATAAGTGACACATCACCCTTCTCTGGTGAATCTTGTATGGAGGACAAAAAGTGACTTCAACCACCCACCCTCTGCATAAATGTGCAGACACAGCTATCAAGGAATAAACAAGTGAACTAAGTTATTTATCTGAGCATGTATAGTCAAGGTGTAGGATGTAAAGCAGCAGGAGAAGGACCCAAACGCAGACAGCAGTGGGACCTCAAGGCAGGTGCAAAGGTTTATTAATCCTGACTTGATATGCAGGCAGGCAGACAGGTAAGTCCAAACACGGGAACATGAAAACTCAAAAGCATGGAACACACTGAACACCTAACATCTGACATAAGACAATGACACAACAGAGCACAAAGGAAATGGACAGGCATAAATAGGGAAAGGCTAACGAGGGGAATCAGGCACAGGTGAGTAACAGGGAACAGGTGAAAACACTCAAGGGCAGGAACACACTGGAAACATGAGACAGACCAATCTTCAAAATAAAACAGGAACCAACAAAGAATCCACATCATGACATGTATTTATTTATGGATGAATAAGACATTTTTTGCCCTCCCAGTGAAGCTAAAGCTAAAGGAACACCATTTAGAGCAGTTAAATCGTGTTCCTTTAGCTTGTTCAGTGCTTGTATGTTTAACTTCTACACTGTTTGTACCTTGTATAAGTGACATGTCAATGACAGGCTTCCAACTTTAAACCTAAAACAGACTGTTTGCTTTTTGGGGCGTTGGGTTTTCGTTTCCTAACAATATTCTCACTTTACTTAAATGCATGTGGTCACTTCCAAGGTCTAAAACTCAACTCAAACTGGTCCTCAAAAAGACAGTAGCAAGTAAGAGCACACACACACACACACACACACACACAGACACACAGAGAGAAGCTCCTGGATGAGATATGTGGGAGGTAGCGTTCACACCACACACTGATGAAGTTTTAGTCGACTGTCTGTCATATGAGAGAGAGTCCCGGAGGCCCACACTCGTCTCCTCTCCCGGAACTGTGCGTGCGTGTGTGTGTGTGTGTGTGCACATGTCTTCCTGTTGTTTTAGATTCCACTTCACTCCCCCACTGCTGCCAATCCACGACCTCTGACCCCTGCTGAACCCAGCTGTCAGCTGTCCTGGCCTGCATGGGACAACTCTCTCTCTCTCTATCTAACTTTTCTTTTTGTCTCAGTTTCATCCCCCCTTTTCCCTCCTTAACTTCTGTTGCACTGAGGCTACATCCACACTACTATGTTTTTGTTTTAAAATGTATAACTTTTGCTACATTTACTACACTACTCCAGCGTTAATAATTTTATATAACCTTTTAAAATGCTGCTGACCCCGTTTTAGTTTGAAAACTCTGGGGTTGCGTTTTGGTGAGAACAAGCGAAAATGGAGACGTTCTAAATTGATGACGCAGACACCCACGTTCGCTTTCTGATTGAGTCTAATCAGCCACGACGTGTCTTTCCCTGATTCGTCAAGCCCCTATCACATGACCCTTTCCCAGACAAAAACAGATGTTGTTGATATTACGAAACAGAGACAAATGAGAATAAATAAACCAAAATATACAAAAAAATGTAACTCCATAATAAGAGAGGCTACATAGATCTAAAACAGGATTAAAGGTAAAACTGTGTGTTTTAAGAAGTGACATTTGACTTATTTAGCCTTAATTGGTACATTAAAAGCATAATTATTTACATGAAATGAACTATAAGTTGTAAATCACATCAGCAAATATATTTAATTCCAATATATTATTTATTTTTAATGTGTTATTATGTTTTGAAATGATTATTACACTTTTTTGGTGATATACTGTATAAAAGACATTTAAGTACGTTTATTAGAATATTATTTTAGTTATGCTATTTAAAGACCAATTAACCTTTTTAGAAAAAGTAATAAGTAGATTAAATATTTTTTCTAAATATGTTCTGGGATGAAGTCTTGTTGTAGCAGCAGCTCTTCTCCACACAGGGGAGGTAACAGCTTCTCTTTGGGAAGAACCAAATACACAAACAGGGTGGCTTGTCACTTTATTTATTTATTTGTTTTTTTAATCTAAGAAAAAGAAAATCACTGTCAAATGTTTTGTCCATTTTTGAGTATCTTGTAGATATTCTCAGAAAAATATGAGGATAAACTGACTCCAGGACAAAAACAGGAAAAGTCAGGAGCAGCTGATGACTTGCTGAGATGTTTTGAAATCTTACACTAAATACCCTCTCTACTCTCATCAAAACTCATTACCTCTCCTCATATACATAATCCTCATTAATCCTACTTGTACTTGAACAACGTGTGGAAAAAAAAGAGAAAAAAACACCCTTTGAAATAAGAGTCCGCTTCATTCCAGCTTTGGCGCCTCCAGACAAAAATATCTCAGGATACCATTAAAAAATGTCAAATTCAATTATACCTTTCTCTCTTTTGGTCTTATTAGACATCACACACACACACACACACACACACACACACACACACACACACACACACACACTTATGTAAAAACTGAATGAAAGGAAGAGGAAGTCCTGAGGGCTTTGAAAACATGATTGGGAGAAAGCTCTTGTGCTGGTGAGAAAGGAGAAGGTGAATAACAGGCCCTGGTAGCCGGCAGCCAGCACAAAGTGGAGTAGAGAGCTCCATTCTCCCTGCCAGAGAGGGAGACCCCTCACGGGGGGTGGGTGAGGGCCCAGAGGGCCCTCAGCAGCCCGGGACCCTCGCTTAATGAGAAATTCCTGGGGATTTAGAGGGGCGCAGAGGTCTTCATTTTCTCACTGCGCCCACGGGCCCCCGGGAGCTGGGTGGTGAGGGTTCTCTTTCAGCCCTGAAACATCCCCAGAGGAAGGGAGCGTCCCCCCCATTCAACAAGAGCAGGGGCCCGCCTGCCTGCTGGATTATGTATATGAGATGTGGGTTGTAGGATCACAACCTGCCACTTTCTGCACACTGCAAAAAATGTCAAGTCATTTAAACCTGCACCTGCCTTCACAAAGTGGGGCTTCAGCAGGGAGGAGCGTCCCATCCCCGCTAATTAAGACGCTGCACATTCACACTGATGAGCGTCAGGCAGGAACATCAACGAGAAAATGTCCCCACGCAGGAACCATAGAGAATAACACAATTCAGGTGCCAACATTCAGATTCTCTCGGCCAAAATCATTAAAATATAATTAGAATGAACTTGTCACATATAAGTAATTTTACTCTGGTTGTCAATAACATGGGAGACTGGGCTAATCGACGTTTCAGTTATCACATCATCCCACCTGTCTCATGAACAGCAAGCGGACACAAAACTAGACTCGCTGACATTAGACTGTTGTCTTCTCTCATCTCTGGTTTTAAGCATCACAGACACATCACAGGTTAACGATGCTGAGGCAGATAATTCAGTGTTCATAATTACAAAATTAATTTTGAGTACTTGGATGATCTTCAACAACAAGTTAAGACCTTACAAGCAAAATAATGACAAGGTTATTTTGTTTGACGTTCACATAGCTCAAGTCATAACTACATACTCCCAGATACAAGCTCTTGTTTCAACAAAATATTTAAAATAATCTGCACTTGAAGGCAGTAAATCACAATTTCCGGGTTTGGCTTAGTGACAGGTTACAGTAGACAGCAAGCCGGGAGAGCTATGCCGAAATCCTGACTAAAACGTCAGCAGAAATCTATTGCAACTTTGTGCAACTGAATATTTGAGATTGGAAAGTAAATGGAAAAGCCAAGTGAAGACAATGAGGACTTGCAACAAGCTAATGCTAGCCACAATGCTACACGCGCCTCTGGAGATGGCAGGATCCCCCTGACCGTGGCCGACACGGAGAAGCTATTGCTGGGAATGGAAGAGAGGATCATCTTCAAACTTCTGGACCAACTCTCCGTCAATGCCATGTTAGACTGACATGACCGGACAATTCAACAAATGGAAACGTCGCTTAACGATATTTAAACCAGACTAATTAAACTGGAATCCACCTGTGCTGCTCTAACCAGAGAAAATGAAGATGGATGATTTGGAAAACAGCTCGAAGGCAGTAAATCGTTTAGTGAAATGTGCAATTCAAAAACTTGAACTTATCAAGTGAACGTTTTGTTTCCAGGACACTCTCCTCTGGCTGCGGGGGAGTGGAGGCAGATTTTACCCTTGCGGGAGTTAATTCTCCAAATGTCTAATTAGAAGAATGAGCGGGGCGTTGAGGGGCCGCTGGGATTCAGCTGCCCCTGTCAGAGCCTCCCAGCACCAGGCCTTTGGACCTGCTCTGGCATCGGGGCCCCCGGCTGAGACGCTCTTACAGCTGGCCCCTCGGCTGAACTTCAGAGCCGGAGGGCCGGGGCGTCGGACATTGTGTTGAGAGAGCTCTTGCTGAGGATCGACTCGGCTGCCGACACAAACAAACCGCAGTCGGCTGTTTGACGGCTTCACAGGTGGAGAGACGGCGTCCTCTCTCCAGGACTCGACTCCTCAGGAAGCCAGTATTCATGACGGAGCATCGGGGGAGCGGAGCAGCTCAGAGGAAAGCTTTATGTCTGCATTCACATCTTTGGCGTTTCACTGACAGTCACGTCCATGGTGACTTACAGTGGACTGACCTCTGCTGAGACAAAACATGGACTGTAAAGCATTAATAGATGATTTATTGATGATTAATGATAAACCATAAACCTAAACTTCAAGACAATAATGCTGCCAGTACAGTAGCTTTATAGGTGATGATGTCTTGTCAGCTTAACTTTGAGATTAGTAGTGGAAAGTACAGTTTTGAGGTACTTGTACTTTACTTCAGTAATTCCATTTTCTGCTTCTTTATATTTCTACTCTGCTACAGTTCAGAGGGAAATATTCAACTTTTTACTGCTACATTTATTTAATAACTTTAGTTGTTAGTTACTTATCATATACAGATTAATAATACAAAATATAATCATCAAAAAAACAATTATAGGTCAAGATAAGATTTTATTGATCTCTGGGGAGAAATTCACAAGCTACCCAGCAGTAAACTAAGGTAATTAAAGTGATGTATACATTCATGTGTCAACAATTATAATCCAATAATATAATATAATACATTATTGTAAAATGTAGATGTGTAGATGATGAAACACCAGATTATGTTGAAAATCAATATATTTTCAAGGAATATATTGGAATTCAAGCATATTCCTAACTTTGAAAAACATAACGGTTAAAATTAAGCCTTCAAGACTTTGTACGAACCGTACTGTAATGAGTACTTTTACTTTTGGTACGTTAAGTATATTTTGATGCGAATACTTTTGTACTTTTACCTAAGTTCAATTTTTAATGCATGACTTTTACTTGTAACGTAGTATTTCTACATTGTGGTATTGCTATTTTTACTTAGGTAAAAGATCTGAGTACTTCTTCCACCACTGTTTGAGACACACACACACACACACAGACACACACACACACACTCAGAGCCTGCTTGGGTTTGAGCTGGGCTGTGTTGGTCAGTGCCATTTCAGAGCCAAACAGCCCTCCTTTTTGAAACCCAAAGCACAGCCGGAGGCTTTGGCAGAAAAAATGATCTCCAGTCGGGCGCTCAGCATGAGCAGCGGACTCTCTGTGGACACGGCCGCAGAATAGCTTGGGATCATTATGCGTCTATTCTGGTGAAAGAAAACTAGGCTTTCACTTAACCGTTGAGTGCAGAAATGGCTGCGCTACACCTTCATCTCACCACTGTTTGGATTAAACCTTACGAGAGTCGTAGGCTTTAGAAAATGTGTTTAGAGTTGAGTTTCTACATAGAGTCTAGTCATCATACTATAAAGATTAACAGTCATGTCTGTTTTTCTGTTTTCTAAAAGTTCCAATTTCATGACTCAAAATACAAAACATCAGTTGGCTTAAAAACTGACCCAGTTTGGGTCGCAATACTGGGTTGACTTCACCCAGCACCAACTTGTTTGGACCAACGAGCTCACAGTCGAGTCACAAATGTATTGTTAGTTGTACAAAACGATGTTCATGACGTTCAAAACTGCAAACGATACATGTATATTAATAACAATCAAATAGTGACATGTAACAACCATACCATATTTTAGTTTTGGTAAATAACCCAACAGTAATAAATAACACTAACACTGGGTCTTCTGCCCATGGTTACTGTGTATAGGTTAATTTTGACCCAGTGATTTTTAGTGTGAAGTGCAAAACTGCACATTATTTTTTCCTCTTTTTTAATTGGGACTACTTTTGTCAGGAGAGAAGATGACGAGAATGAAGTCAATGCCCAGTTCCACAATTTGGTTGTACAGCTGTAAACAAGGTTCAACTGCAGCAGAAACGTGATAAAAAGTGATGTAAAATGAAAATATATTAGAGGGCGTTTCATGTGAAGCTAAAAAACTCATTTCTGTTAAAACAAAACTCTCTCTAACGCCACTAAACTCTATGAAGAAGAGTTTTAAAAGGTTAATTACAGTCTCCAGTCAGAAATTGTGCATCACTGTCAAACTCTGGATGTCTGAATGTGAAGCTGAACAACAACCACGAGGTTTATTTCTGTTCTGTGGACACAGTGACCATCAAATACAGGCTTTAAATCTACATCCCTCTGAACACACCACTTGGAGATCCTTGAAGGCCCAAATCCAGAACACACAAGAGGAAAAAGCTGGAGAAGTCCTGCTTTCTCCCTCCGGCTAAAAATTAAACATCCGAGAGCTGCTTGTTCGCTATTTTAGCACAAGTGTAAAGAAGTCGTCTTTGCGGGAGAAATGTCCAGCTAATTGGTTTGTTAAGACGAGAGAGGGTGTGAGGGAAGAGACAGGGAGAGAAATGTCCCCTTTCTCTCAATCCAGACAGGTTAAATGTGCAGTTAGGCCCGGACAATGGAGTCGTCCTTTCACATGCAAAGATGAGGTATATGGAGCAAGCCGGGTTTTGTGGCCGGTGTTCAGACTTCAATTGAGAGGCACCAAAGCGTGACGGTATCCCCTCCCCTCTGAAGGCTCCCACTTTCCCTCCTTTCCTCATTCCCTCCCATCCTTGCTTCCTTCCTTCATTCTCCTCCACCTTGCATGTATCCCTCCATCCTTCCACCTCTCCTTTCATTTCTGCACCTCATGATTGAGCAAGGTATAAAGAGTAAAGGTGTGGAGGTCGGGGTGGTGGATTGAAGTTTGGGTCCCATCACAGACCTGCATTCACCTTTTTATTAACAGTAACCATGACCTGTCCCTAACATTTAATATACTGTAGTTGTCATGCACAGATATTGCAGAAATGTAAAAATTATTGGCTTTGGACAAGTTTACATCCAAATGCAGAGCAAATTTTAATAGAATTTCCAGAAAAGCAGCAAAAGACAAATTAATGGACGTTTCCATCCACTACTGTTATGTGAATATTAGAAGTTGGTTCATAGAGAAAAAACGTTTTTGTCGTGCTAATTCTCCAGTCCGATGCCTTTAAATCATTACAGAAGAAGAAGGCAGTTATTGAGGTTATGAGGTTACTGAAAGAGCGGCAATCAAACCTCTAACAACAGAAAGCCATGTGAAAATGTGATGGAAATATGACATTTCTGTTTGTTTTGTGTATTAATTTGAAGAAGGTTACAGTCTCCTCATCGGTCCAAACAGATCTGATGTTTTCATCTGCCACCATCTTTTGTCTCTTCAGTGGATGTTTAAGTGACATGCTTCATGTACGTCATTATTTATTCACTACATTTGTTTCTTTTTGCCATATTTTGACTTTAAAAAAATGCTGTTTCTAATGATTTTTCTTTTTAAATAGAAAATTTGCATAAAAAAGGTGGATGGAAACTTACTTTCTTGCAGAATCTGGCAACAACAACATTCGAACATGTCCGCCGATAGGGTTGTTCATGTTCAACCTGGGTGTGTGGCATAAGATAAATAAAGTTTGTTTTATCTGCAGATTAGTGTTTATTCAGCAACCTGCACTTTAATTCTGCACGATACCCAAGAAGAAGAAGAAGAAAATAATTTTTTCAGGGGTTTTTTCTACCAAAAAATCCCCGTGAGGTAGATCAGAGACAAAAACGTCTCTGGCAATTAATGGAGATATACTTTTATGAAGCCCTAATTGATATTTTGTTCCTATTAGTGCCTGTTTCACTTAAAATAACGGGAGCTGCTACAGTCCATCTCAAACCAGCACAACAGAGATAGGACAGTGGTAAGACAGGGAGGGGTTGTGGAAAGAAAGAAAAGAGTGAAGGGGAGAGAAAAAGTTTGGGGGTGGTAGCAGAGGGTATATTGGGTGGTGTAGGGGGTTTGCCATACAAAGACTGAAGCCGTGAAATGGTGCTTGTAAAAGCCCGGCGCTGGTCGCCTCATTGAGTTGTCAATCTGCCCGGCAGGTCCCCTGTATGATGAGGCCTGTCAGAGAGCCACAGAGTGAGACCAGGAGGGGTGGGGATGACCTAATGCTAAAACACCTCCCTCCCTTTTCTCCTTTGAGGGGTTTGAGTGTCACCCCCACCGGCCCACAATACAACCCCCCCGTGGCGCCATGGCAGCAGAAGGACCGGACCAATCAGGACACTGGACACAGGCTCATTGGTCAGCGGGGAAGACTAAACACTGGAAGACACTCAAGAAATCCAGGTGGTAGAGAAAGTAATATCAACAACTCATAGAAAAGGTCCTTTCTGAAGTGCTACACCACACCAACTAATTGATTACAACTAATACCATTTTAAGGTGCTAAACCGCCTTAAATGGCTGCTAAATGAAGGAACAGGGGGTTTTACTCGGAGCTCCTTGCCTCCACCCTACAGGTGAGCCCAGGCACCCTATGAGAGGACATGTCCTGATTAACCTGCAAGAGGGCCCCAAAGTTTTTGTTGGGCTCCCATTGACCCCCACTATGGATAGCAACAGTCCATTATCCTGTAAAATACAGTTAAATGATCTCAAAGAAAACACAACATTGTGTTTAACAGGCAAACAAGTATATTCATATATCTCAGTCCAAGATCACAATAAAACCGTATTCAATCCAAGCGATCCATAGTGAGAGTGTGAAGGGTGCACGCAAGACAAGACTAATGACATAAAGGCTTGAATTATTATTTTAATAAATTTATTTTCCCCTACATGACACCTCCTGGGGTCACTGCCCAGAGCTCATGATCATTGGTGAGGGTTGAAACGTAGATCGACTTGAGAAACAAGAGCTTCATCTTGAAGACTGATAAATGTCTGGCGTTCACTTAAGAACAAGACCCAGTCACTTCACTTGGAGCAGTAACTCAGACTTGGAGGTGCTTCACACTCAGCTGGTGACCTCCAGTGTCATGATCCAATGAAGCAAACAGAGCTACATCGTCAGCAAAAAGGCATCAGATCAACAAACCTCCACTCCTTTTTTGAGTTTGTCATTGAAAAATCACAAACAGAATCAGTGTGAAGGCAAAGAAGGAAAGAGTTACCTCATCCAGATCAGGGCAGAGTGAACATAAACAAACCAAATACAAAATGACACAAAGTTAATGTTTCCAGAAAGAAAATTAATCGATTGCATCTTAAGCAAATGTTAACGTTTTTGAGTCATTCGCCTAATTTGCAGTTTTTCAGACAGCGAGGGGGCAGCAACAGCTTCACCCATTGGCCTTTAGTTCTCTGTCACCTCCTTCCACCTATCACACCATCTCTTTGTCTGTCTCCGTCTCCCAGAGTTCAGCTCTGGACCAGACGCATTGTCCTCTTTGATGACTTGACGTCTCTGTCTGTCACCGAGACGCAGACACAAAGACACGCACACACATACCAACACACCCCAGTCACAGCCTGGCATCCTGACAGATTCTCTTTCAAAGGTTACGTGTCAATCTGAATCTGACAACCATGATAAAGACTTTTAGATTCAATCCCACTCAGAATACAAACAGGAATTCGACGCTAGATGAGCATGTCATTCAAACTTTCTAATGCCTGTCAATTCATGTGTGCCCAGCTCACATGAATTTATAAGACACCAAAGATACTGTTGCTGTGGTGAAACAGCTGTTCAACATATATAAAACATATAATATTTTCAGAACACAAAAAGAAAATATTGTAAATCATTATTCTGACATACATTAATTAATGCATCCACAATCTTGGACTTTAGAAAGATCATCTCCCTCCATAAAACATAAGACCTGGTATTTAATTAAGTACAAAAACCAAATCCATTAAACCCTCAAACTGATCCATTAGATATGAGCCACGTCAAATACGATGATAAGAGAGAAAAGTCCTCATTTTAACTTACATATGTTGTGTTTTTGTTAAACTCTCAGTCATGATGTGGAGGGAAAAGACTAACAGGCCTAAAGGGAAGTTTTTATTACTTCCTGGGAGCGTCTCAGAGTCTAGGTGGAGTGAAATAATTAATAGTTAGTAATCAGATAATAGTTATGCAGTGATACATAGCAGTGAGGACAGTGTTGTAATGGTTATTAATGGTTATATAATAAACCCCACAGTTCCACAATGTTCTTACCATTTTCAGTTTCAATAAAATATATTTAAATCATTATGGCTGTTAGGTTTTTATGTGTTTATGTGCATTCTACGTAGACCTGTGGTTAACAATTTGGTATGGACACTTGTTATGAGGAGACTGTGAAGGTGTAGAATATGAACAGTATGTAAGGGTTAAAGACGTGCATATAGACACACACATAGACATAGTACATGCACATTTTTAACTGTGCAAATTGACTTTTTTGTGTTAAAACCACATAAGACACAAACAACATGTCTGGATCTTTAAAAATTATATTACAAAGAACTTTGTCTCCCCTCCCAGGCTCTCCAAAATACAATCTGCCATAAAAGAGGCTTCTGTCTTTTGTAATTATCCAACTAGAAGTCTGCAGAGATGAAAGACATTTTACTGAAAAGTGTAGCCTTTAATCATCATATAAAATGCAATTAAATATTAATTAAGAGTTTTTTTCCCCTACATTTTTGCTTTTACTTGTTAAAGTGTTGACAGTAAATGTTGGTTGAGAGAAAGGGGCCAGGGGGACGACTTGCAATAAAGGTCCACGTTTAGTATGTCTAATGTATGACTGTCCGATGTCTGCTTTAGTCTGGTTGCATGTAAATAATACCATAATTTGTTTAACATTTGTGTAAAAAAAATTCTGTCTTTAAATTTGAAATTCAAAGTTGAAGAGAGCTGCTGGAAGGAGAGACAGAGGGAGGAAGGATTTGCATGGGGCAGGGTAGTTTACAAGTACTGTACAAGAGTCAACAGGTGACTTCCACAGACAGTTTTCATTATATTATTTTGGTGATTTGGGTTAAAAAAACAACAACAATCACAAATAAGTTATTTGCAGTTTGTTTTACATACAAGACAGACGTTCCCTGCTCCTTCTGCCAGCTCAGCTGTTATATCGGTAGTCTAGCAGTAGTGATGCAGCAACAACCCCATCACCACACAAGAACATCGATATTGGAAAATTGTGGATTATGTTCATTTTTTGCATTAAGTGCCAACGTTTTTAAATTTCTCGTTTTCCTCAATTTCTGACGCAACTGCGATATGGTTACGTTTAGAGAAAACTTGTGGTTACGGCAAATGTAGGGTTGTATTTTTAATATACTGTAATTTTTTATGTATTTAAAAACCAGCCCAACTCATAGTAAACCAGCCAAAATCCTTTCTACCCGCCCAAGCCCATTGTACACCGCACAATGCAACCCAAAATCACCCAATCTGGCAACACTGTTGATATACTAGTTTTTAGCTAGTAGCTTTTTTTTTTAAACGTAACCTGTAACCCCACAAACTAAAGCTGTTAGTTAGCTAATGACGTCCTCCTTGGCCTTGGCAGTAACACTTACTAACTACTGTAGGCTAGATAGCAAGCTAGTTAGCCGGGCATGCTAACAAATGTAGCTTACATTAGGGCAGATAAACACCCTGTTTAGTCCGCTCCTTACACTTTTGCTCTTGCCATTTTGGGTTTTTTGGTTCGGGAAGGCAAAAAAACCCAAACAAAAAACAACTTTCTAAACTGTTTAAATGCCAAGTATTGCTCTTACTACATCGCTTAGGTATGTGGAGAAATCCAGACCGGCCTGCTAGTTGCAGTTGCTAAGCTTTGACTGGACAGTCACTGTTTGTGGAAGGTTTTTAACAAACGGTAAATGTAGTTTACTCCTCTTCAGCATAATTTCTTCAACACAAAACCAAACAAGACTCCAGGAGAGACTGGCGACATTTAAAATACACGTCTTTCCAGTGACATGTTGGTGACGTCTGGACACCAGAAGTGACAACAACAACTCGTACCACAACATGTGGAACGACTTTGTTTGTGACTAACTGAAAAAGTTTCTTGTTCCTGGAGTTAAAAATGGAGAGTCTATATTTTAGGACCGTTGGAGGTGGGCGGTTTGTCCCGGCTTGGCTTGGCACGGCACGGCTCTGCTCAGGAGGCCCTCTGGGACTGTCCTTGTTTGTTTGGCGAGCTGCAGCCCAGGAGACTGACCAGGAATGTGGCTGAAGGTCTCATCTGACCTCATCAAAAGACGACCGTGAGCCTGTCTGCTGTCTCCTCTCTCTAAAAAACCCCAAAACCATCAACACTGAGATTATTGCTGGACCTGCCAGACCTCACAGCACCATACAGTTTCAAGTACACTTACTGACACAATAAAAGGCTAAAGAAAGGAGATTTAGTCAAAATACAAAAGGATTTACCTTTTTTGTACATTGTTCTTCCTGCAGCATAATCCACTTTATCCAACTTTGCTCAACTTCTGGTCTGTGGTACGTCATCAACAACATGTAGTTTGTCAGTTATACCTTTAGTGTATCTGTTATGAGTTGTATGGTTTTGACTTTATTTAGGATATACAGAATATAACAGACCTGTATATTCATATCCCTGTATGATCCCATACTTCCCAGACAGTCATTTCTGTACGGTGGTGCAGGTATTTTCAATAACTGACTTTCACGTCTGGATGTCATGACCACACATATGATTATATATTTATTTAAATTCTATTTTTGATGATTTTGTCCTGCTTTATACAATTTACAATGCAATAGGACTGCATTACTATTAGTATAGCAATTTAGATATGTTCGAAAACACAGGAAAAACAACAAACACGAAAACATAACGCGCCTCACAGCTTTGCTAAGTAGGTTTCTTGTAATATTTTATTCAGTGTCCTATATGTCAGTGTGGATCTGTTGTGGCAGGAAGGTCTGTGCAGGATTTAGACACACTCCCTTCAACCTCAGCATGAAGAAAATACTGAAGTTTTCAACTGACAGCAGCAGTTTAGAGGTGTGGTTGACCTGCAAAATGTCACGGAAATAGACGCAAAATGTCTGTTTTTGAAAACCATATCGCTGCCACTGCTGCAGTCAGTGTTGTAAATTGGATTAAATCTTCTTTGACAGCTGTCAGTCCCAAATGTTTGATATTATTGATTGTTGAAGTACCCCTGCAGGTAAACCAGTCCACCATCTGACTCAGTGCCTCCTCCTGACCCCAAACAACAACTAGTGCTGCCAGATGACCTGGGCAAGGAAGGGCCTTGAAGTTAGTAATGAGGAAAATGTTATTACAACTGATAACAAGGATGACAAAAACAATATAAATAATAAAAAAGGATTCAGAGCCCAGAATGTGCACAGCCTGTAGCTGCTGTAAGAGGTCTGGACTAACAGTTGGTGTGTTGGTTTTGGAGTGAAAAGCACAATAAAAACGTTACACAATTAAGTCATTTATTACAGTTACAGCTATCAAAGAATCCTTATAATTTCTGTATGTGGGTAAAGTGTTTTTATTGCCTTACACCTGCTTTGACAATCAGCTAATCTGTTCATTTAGCAAACAAACTCTAAAATCAGATTTTAAGAGTTTGTTCTAATTTCATTACTTTTTATGAAACTGCAGGGATTTCATGCTGAGCGAGGCTTTGTATTCAGAGTGCTGTTGTAGAAAAACTCAGAAGATTTAAATAAATCAATCCTACACTACATGCTTTCCTAAAATAAAATAAACTTCAACAGAGTCAAGTACCAGTGAAACAGTGAGTTTGAGTATCACAGTGAACCCAGTGTTTCGGGCAGTCCAGGCAGCTCTCCGCTCGGCTCCCGACATCCTGTTCTTCCTCTCCTCTCACCTTTTAATTGGTCAGAGCGGCAGCCGCCAGCCTGTCAGGACGTCTCGGCGCTGCCTGTGCTCCATCCCTTACAGCTCAGACAGAAAGGCCTCTGTCTGCCTCAGTTTCCATGCTGAGCAACAGCGAGAAAAAACTTACCTGTTCTGTTCATTTCTATTGTGAGTTTATAAATGTCTGCACCGGCCAAAAGTGACAAATTTTAGCTACAGTAGGCAATCAAGTTAAAAAAAAAAACATTTCACACTTTTCAGCTATTTTTTGCTGTTGCTGGGACTTTCCTGTGAGTCGGCTATTAAACTCACCCTGGCAGTCAGAATCTGGCAAATGCTAGATGCTTAACATTATCCAATCAGGACACTTGTTCATTAGCTGCGTTTACACGGACCCTAATATTCCACTAATAATCGGAATAACAGCCCAGTCAGAATAAAAATGCCTCAATCAGAAGAGACTGACCCGATCCGGCCAGATCAGAAGAAATTTTCAATCGGGTTGAAAGGGGTGGTGTAAACCTTTGATAATCCGTTCAATCTGAAAATATTAGCACCTAATAATCATGTAAATCTCTGGTTGGAACAAATATATGCTTTCTGCTCATGTTTGCCCCACGTGGGGGGAATGTTAGGTGACGTAACCGAGTTTCCGGGAGGGACAGAAACACGGTGGCAGCAAAACAAAACTGCTCTGTGGGTGATACAACTTTTTTGTTGGAGACCTTAAAAGATTTAAGGATTGTTGAACGCCTCAACGGTTGAAAGGCTCGAAACAACAAGCTTTTCAAACAAGTGTTTGAAAAGATGAACGAAGCGGGAAAAAAACAATTTCTTCTCCCTCTGTTATATGTTCGGTAGATTAGACGCTTCACAATGGGTGGAGCTACTGTGTGCATGTCAAAAGAGTTATTTTCTGACTAAATGCTTTGGGCATGTAAACTCACATCTTATCAGATCCCTTTATTTAGAGTCAATGTAAACAGTTCAGTTGGAATCTCTAATCAGAATGATTTTAGTCGGGTTGAAGAAATATTGTTCATGTAACCGCAGCTACTGTCAGTTATGCGTTTATAATGTAGTCAGTGCAGAAAGACTGTGATGTGTTATGTTGTGTTCTCGTCCATGTTGGCTTAAAAGTTGATACTGACAGTTAATTATTGACCTTGGAAACAGCAACAACAAAACAATTCTTGTCCTCTGCTCAAAACTTTAAGTAGTAGAATATTCTGATTAAACTTTAGTACAGAAGCACAGCAGAAAGCTAATAAGTGTTAGCCAAGTGTCCCAATCTTCTCTAAACACTGGATTCAGTTCAGAGCATTTTTAGAGCCATTCTTTCTCTTTGATTGTTGACTGTAGAGCACGTAAAGACCTCACCTTATCCAGTAATTTTATTTATTGATATCACTCATGTACTTTTATGGAAATTGTCAATCAGATGGATAACACCGGTGCCTCTAACAGCAGCCAGTGTGTGTTTCTGTTTGTCTCTGCCCTGTTTCTTTGTCTCTGGATCATTAACGTCTTCTGGAGGAGACCCCAGTCGTCGTCTCCCTGTCTGTCTCTGTGTAGACTGACCCGTAGCTGTGTGGTCAGACGTTGGTGACAGCTTGAGCCTCCCGGTCACCGGGGCTCTCGCCAGACTGTCTCACCTCCCACAGCGCTCGGCACAGCCTGGAGACAGACAGGTGCCTGCAGCTCACTGGTCGATTCGTGTTCAGTTATTCAGTTATTTATCATTAACAAAGCGTAGCGCACACTGTTGCTCACATTTTGTCTGTCACATTTCTGTCAAGATTCTCAGTCATCCAGGTCATATTATATCAAGAAGTGCTGAGCAAAAAGAAACTAGACTTGCTTTAGACTCTTGAACTTGTTTCGCCTCTCATCCCGAAAAAAGCTTTTTCAGTTCTGACTGAACTGGTGGGGAGTCCCAGGCAGAAAATAGTGTCTTATCTTACCACTAGAAGTCCTCTTAAATGTTGATAAAAGTTCCTATAAGAGTTTCCTCTTAAGACCTTTTCACAAAGCTGCTGAGAGCAACTTTTACTAAGGAAAGGACAGAACTCCTGACATAAGATGTTTAATCTCCACAGTGATTGATTGACAATAGGTATATTTTACTTATTTATTTATTGTTGGTGATTATTTAACGTACACTTAACGACTTACTGATCAAAGTGTGGTCTGAAGAGCATTTCTGGTATGATGAGTAATTCTGACAGATGGCTAAGATGCAAGTTCATCAGCTCTTTTTCCAGTAACAGTATTGTCTTCTCCGGTGTGATTGTTTCTACTTTTTGGCCTTAGGATCTTTTGTAAATACAGCCCGAGTGGCAGACAAATATGTCACTTATCTCATTAAACAAGTAGCCGTCTGGTTGGTCAAATACAAGTCGCACTGGTGCGGACAACTGAACAAACAGTGTGTACCAAAGGCACCGACTGTTACTTGTTTTTGAGTTTGAATTTCAGTGAAATTATTCCTAACCTGTCTGTAGACTCTAAAGATCTCCTTGAGGTCTGATGGTCTAAAACCAACAACATGTAACTCCCAAGTTTGCATTTGTGTGTTGGTTAGGTTTAGGCTTCTTAAACACTTGAAGTTAGGGAAAGATTGTTGTTTGGGGTAACACTTTAGAATAAGGTACAGAAAGTATGGAGTAGTTACCAAGAAACGAGTAAAGAACAAATCAGGATAATAACTGATTAATCAGTATGAACATTTTGCGACTTTGCAGATACTTTTAGTAAAAATATTTCCTCATTATTATGATAAAAATGTAATCCCAGTGGCATTACATTTCTTTCACGACATATTTTCTGTTGCTAATTAGTAGTATATGAATGTATTTGTATATATATGAGACAGAACTGGGGCTTGTACAGGAAACAAAGGCAACAAGCTTTTTGACGTAGGGAATTAATGTATTTAAAATTTTATTTAAAAATCATTTGATTGTGTTTCTGAATTTACAATTGTACAATTTGTCTTCATAGCTTAAACTTGCGATTACGTTGAAAAAAACCCAACCTCATGGCTGACCTCTGGGTGAAAGCAGAGGGTCACTTTGCCTGCCCTCCTCCTCCTCCTCTTCGTCCTCTTTGTCCTCCTCTGATCAGAGCAGCTGGTCCTCGTCTTGTCTCGGAGGTTTGTTGTTGAAAGTAAACGAAAGCCAAACAAACAGAGGGAGGAGCGCTGATTTGTCATCACTGGTACAAACACAACAATCACTGACATACCAGAGAGATCAGAGTCACAAACATCTGTCTGATGTTATCAAAATTTGTTATTGTCAATATTGGTTAATTTAAAGACGCATTCTTTTCTCTCAGTTTTGTACTCCTTTCCTCACTTGGCTGGTGTTTTTCAGCAACACCTTCCAAAGTGGATCTGTTTGACAATACTGGTTCGTTTTTGTGTGAAAGGTGAATACAGAGCTTTGTATTGTCATGAGACCTTTGAGAATCTTGTCTTCACTCTCTCTGTGTTATGGCCCATTGGTTTTTGTCTGGTTCCTGTTTTATTTTGAAGTCTTGTCTTTCCTGTTTCCTGTTAATTCCTGCCCTCGGTTCTTAGCCTTGATTGTCTTCACCTGTTCCTATCACACACCTGCCCCTGACTCCCTTGTTAGTCTCTTCCTCATTTATACCGGTTCCCTTGGTTTGTTCTTTGAGTTCTTTGTGTCCTGCACTGTGTGTTCTGTTCTGGTTAGCGTGTACTGCTTCCTTGTTTTGGATTATGTGGTTAATGAGTATTGTGTGTACTGCTTCTTTGTTCTGGATTTTCTGATTTTCATGCTCCTGTTTTTGGACATTTTCCCTGTACTTCTGTTTTCCGAACCCGTACCTACCTGTCTACCTGCCTGTTTGCCTGCCTTCCCTGTACCTGTGTGTGGAATAAGTCTTTCAAACTGCTTGAGCCTCCGGGTCCATCTGCGCTTGGGTCCTTCTCCTGCTGCTCCGTAACACTCTGGAAATAAACAAAGCTTTTAAAATGCTGGAAAGGCACATGGTGGTGTTTCAGGCTGAAATGGACAACAGTTGTCCACAATTTTTTTGGGGGGCATTTCCATGTTGATTTGAAGATGTTAGTGTGGATGAAAACTTAAAGCTGCTATAGTTAATATTTTAATATTAACAATGGATCAAAAACTAACATGAAAGGAGTTGCTCATAGAGATGAACCCCACAGTGAATTAACAAACGCTGCAGTTCCCCTCAGACTTGCAGAGTGTTTAAGCATCTTTCAGCTAGTTTTGTTTTTCCAGCCCGCAACTTTACTGTTTTGGTTCATTCTCGCAGCTCTCATCAGCGTCATTTTTGGCTGCAGCAGGCAGTTGTTTCCAGTAAAAAAGCTCTAAAAACCCACTGTACGCTACCTGCTCAGCACCAAACACCAGACAGACAAAGTTAGCGACTAGCTGGTGAACATAGTGGAGCATTTAGCAGCTAAAGAGCCACATATTTCCCTCAGGAGTTAGTAGAGACCAACAACAGAGGTAAAAGATGTGTCAATAAGCAAATGTTTGCTAGCATGTTCGTTATTATGACTTAAAACGTGATAATGTCAATGTTGTGTGTACTTGTTTTTGTTGCCCTCAAAAGGCCAAAAAATAATAAAAAATTACAAACCATTAATGCAGGTTTAATAACAATAATCTTTATTGTCCACAAATGTGGAAATTTGCCTTCGGCTTCACAGGTTGGTTAAAAGACATCATAGTAAATTCCAATACATACAATAATAACACAACATGCACAGTACAGACAACAATAACGGACATGGTTCCAGTGTGAATGGTGTTTATGGATTTTGCAAAGTTATTGCATTTGGTATGAAAGACATTGTGTAAATGTTCTTGATTGCTGCAGCGGCTCTTTAGCGTCTTCCCGAGAGAAGTTTTATGAATTCTTTAAAAAAGGGCATGAACTGGATCAGACACAATTTGTCGGGCTTTTTGTTTCATCTGTGAAAAGAAAAAGCAAGACATTTAGAGAAATATGGATTGCCACTCATATCTGTGGGCTAGGAGGTGATTAGCTTAGCTAAGCAGAGGGAAACGGCTAGCCTGGCTCTGTCCAGAGGAAACAAAATATGCCTACCAGAACCTCTTAAGTTCACTAATTATTAATTAAGTGTTCATTTATTTAATCGGTACACAAACATTTCTGTCGCCCAGAAATAGTTCCAGCACAAATGTTGTTTTTATGTTTCTATTTTTTACCAAAATGTCAAACCTAAACAGATCTGAACCACATAAACAGTCATTTCAATTGTATTCACATTGGTCTCGACATGGCCTTGTTAGTGGCAGCAGTTGTTTTAGTTCGAGAGACTTCGAGGCTCCAGTTGTTTCACCTACATCCACGTGTACGACAGATGAGCCAGTTTGTTTTAATTAACCTCCTACTGGGATCCCCTCTGGGGGGGTATCTCCTCCCTGTTTCAAAAGGGAAACAGTGCTCTGTACTTGTACCCCAATAAACACAGACATACATGATTCAAACATGATTTAATATGCCAATGTCCCTCAGCAAAAGTTGATGATGTTGTGGAACAAAAAACTAAATAAAAGGCACACGTTCATGGATCAGTCACAGTCAGATTCTCGATACCCCCGTTGGTTCTCGGCAGGAGATGGGACTCCTGGGAAACTCCTTATCTTCTGGATCCTGCATGGACACACGTGACTCTGCTACACCATGTTTGACTTACCGAGGGCATGTAAACACATGTTGATTTGAATTCTTTACATTCAACAGGGGTAACTGTTAAACTTGTTTGTTTGCCAAAGAAGCAATCAGTTTCGCAGGGAGTTTCACATCAGGTTTGTGGATTTGGCTCGGCCGATGCGTGGTTTACAAGTCTATAGCCCTTTTCAGACATGGACTACTTTTTGTCATTCAGACATACGTAGGGGTTCGTTATATAGATGTTTGTTGAAGATTAGAAACCAAACTTAAACCACATTTACTCTTGGTATTAACATGTGACCTGTATCTGGATATCTTATCTGGATGAGGAAAAACACATGTTAATGCAGGTGTAAACGCAAGCTGAACGCACTGTTTTCAGCCAGGTATAAATGCCAGGTGTAAATGCAAACCATACAGTGTGACCATATTCTTACTGTATGAAGAAAACTCACCCAGTAAGTTCAAAGGTCAGGAACTCCGCCTCCTCCTGCTTGTTAAAGCAAGCACGGCAAAGGCTACAAGTAATAGCATCAGCTAGTGAGAAAAATGCTTATTTAAAACCTGGGGCCATGTTTGTTGACAAATCCACCAGCCCTGCCTAACTAATTAGCATCGATAGCTGTGTGGGGGAATTGAGATACCATGAACCCCTATTACTGTAATACTAGGTGTAAATGCAAAGGTCCATGGATTGTATGTCATTATCCAGATTATGTATCCAGATACAGATCACATGTTAATACCAGGTGTGAATGGGGCCTTTCAGTTCACAGCTATGCTAGCAGCTCTGTGAGGCTGTACTTAAATGTTAACGTCTGTCATGATCTGTAATCTTGCTTTTGGTTTCCTGTTTTATTTTGTAGTGTTGTCTCTTGTTTCCTGTGTGTTCCTGCCCTTGTGTCGTTACCCTTGATTGTCTTCACCTGTTCCCCATTGCTCACCTACCCCTGGTTACCTCGTTAGTCTTATTTATACTGGTCCCTGTCCTTTGTTCTGTGTGGGTTCATTGTCTGGTGTAGTTTGTCTTGTTCTGTGTTAGATGTGTTCAGTGTTTCCGTGTGTTGTTTCGTGTTCCTGCATTTGGACGTATTTCCCACCTTTCTGTGTTTTCCTGAGTTTGGACTTACCTGCCTGTATCGACAAGTAAGCTTTCAAATAACTCTTCTAGAACTGTTTTGAGCCTCCTCCGCTGTCTGCGTTTGGGTCTTTCTCCTGTTGCTCCCGGTCATGCCACGTGACAACATCAGCACATGCTCATAATGACAGTGCTAACACGCTGATATGGTAGGCTATTTGGTACCTAATGATGGCGTGAGATGAAAAATGGGGATCTCCAAAGTTAATGCAATTTGTCCTGAGGAGAACATGAATGTCTTTCCCAAATTTCATGTAAATCCATCCAATAGATATTTCAGTCTGGACCAGAATGGTGGACCCTAGAGCTATGCTGCTAACATGGCTAAAAGTAGTTATGTGAAGTCTTAAAATGTCTTAAACAGACTGTTGTTAAATGTGGGAGGGAAAATAAAAAGTGGATTTTGATTTATGTGGGAGACAGAGTGATGAGGCGGTCTTGGTTGGGAGATTTGTCAATGGCACTCTTGTTTTTCTTAACCAAAAAAATCCCTTTGACAATGCACTGAAGCTCAGCAGAGGATCAGGGGTATCTGTTTATGAACTGTGTGTGAGTGAGAGTGTGTGTGTGTGTATGAGAGAGTTTAAGGTGGCTGAGAAAACAAACACACACATTCACAGAGGAAAGAGGAGAATATAAACAGGAGAAGGAGAGCTGCTCTTCCGGACTGATAATTACATATTTCACTGATGAAGGATGAATAGCAGTTGATGACAGCCTTATTCTACTTCTTTGTTTTTTATTTACATTCTCTCTGTTTTCCATGAGCTTCACATGCCCACAGAGACTCCCAGGGGCTTAAAGGGGCATTTCACTCATAACTCTAACAACTGTCCCAGCTTTCAGTGCAACTAATAAAAAAACATTTGTTGCAGTCTAAAGTTAATTAGACGCTTGATTGTTTTGATTTAGTTTAACTTCCAGTCTCAATAAGCACTCTTTGTAGGGTGTCTGGGTGTTTAATTACTTGAAACTATATTCACATTACTCACTTAAGATATTTACTATGTTGTCAACATGGAATCTACATGAAAAGTCTCAATTCATAATTATGTATTTACCATTTGAAGAGGAAAAATACTGCTGTCACATTTGCATTTAATTCCTAGCTGCAAATCATAAAGTAGTGATGGACAATATGGTTGATATTTTGAAGCACTCACTGACAGTTTAATGTAAAAACCAGATTAAACTGCAACATTTTCTGTGACTGATTCTTGAAGGGCTGCAGATTAAATAATAAAGTCACAATATTTTTATAATAGTCATTATATTTTGAGAGTAAAGTTGTAAAAGTTTGACAAATTTTAATATTTTGAGAGTAAAGTCATAATATTTTGGGAATAAAGTTTTGAGAATAAAGTTATTGTATTTTCAGAATAAATTTGTAATATTTGAAAGAAAAATGATTTTAAAATGTATCTCAACAACTGTTGAGTCCATGGTGCCCAGAGGATGAATCCTAATGACTGTTGATCTTCTGACTTTTCCTCTAGCGCTACTAGTCTATATATCCGGGATATTTTGGGTTAATTTTTGTACAGTAGGAGGAAGTGGAGACGTGTCGTCCATCTTTATATACAGTTTATGCTAAACACCAGCATGTTAGCATGCTGACGTTAGCATTTAGCTCAAAGCACTGCTGTGCCTGTATGCACCCTCACTGAGCTGCTAGTGTGGCTGCAGACTCTGTAGTCTTGTTACAAATTTAAAAGCTGGTGATCCTGTTGTCCATAAGGATAATACAGACAGTGCTACAACTTACAGACACAAAGGATTTGTTGTATTTGGTTAGTTCATATACAGCAACACCCTCAGCTCTTTGTTGTGTTCTGTTCAGGCTGTAAAGTTCACCCATAAAACAGTCATGAAATCACTGTTATAAAATCCTGCAGAAGTCTTTGTCTTTGAACACATTTTTAATTCCCTCTCGAAACACACAAACACATGAGTTTTCACACAAAGCTCAACACCTCCCGGCTGGAGTTTATTTAACTGCTTTTCCAAACAATATCAACAATTTCCATAAGTGAGGAGTGGAAGATGCTCTGACCTTTAACAGAGAGGAGAAAACTACACTACACTGCCAGTTTATAGATGTGGGACAAAAGTGTGTAATGAGTGGTGTACTTTGATTTAAGATTTAAAAAATTCATTTTAGTAAATCTAGCAGCATTAACGAGTTTATTTGCCAAAACAGAAATGCAAATATTATCACTTAGTTACATTAATCTCACCACAAATTGATCCAAAAGTTAATTTCTTTGACTGATTATGTGTTTTATATGTATGTGTGTGAAGTCTTCTGCGTTTGGTGCCTTGCAGTCAGTTTCATGGTCTACAGGAGTCTGTGTTGGAAGTGAAGGCTTTTAGATCAGACTGTGAGAACTCTTCACGCACCATAGCACCTGAACTAAACGCTAAAAATAAATAAAACTGCTGCCACAATCTGCCCGAAGATCATGTAACTACTCTGATACTCACTGAGGCAAATGGCTGCTCTGGGATTTTATTTGACATTAATGTATGAACACCCTGAGGCACTTGGAGCCGACTCAACGTAGGTTATTTAAGAAAATTACACTATAATTTCCACCAGTTATCAAGATAAAATGATTTTACTTGATTGACTTGAAAACTTGATTTTGTTTTACTGGTCCTAATTTATGCTTCAGTTATCTTCTTATGTTCGGACAGCGTAAGTTTTAACATCCCATCCTGTTTCTTTTCCAAGCATCAGTCCGTGTTTCCTTCCCTGTCCATCACAATGAGCCTCATGCAAGAACCACTCATACGAACAGATTTGTTCTCAGGTGGCACGTACGAGGGATTTAAGAGAATTTGTGGAATTCACCCGTTTTCTTATATGAGGTACAAACGAAATTTACGAGTGGTCCAGACCTGACGTACATGAACAAACAGTCTGCCTTTCTCCACAGCGGATTCTAAATCTTAAGTTTAACTTAATGAAAAATGTATATTCTATTCACCATATCATCATCATGGCTTGCCAATTTACTGAGAAAAATATTGGTGTATTTTAGCACAGCAGCTTCGACACTCTCACTCTGACAGCTGCCTCAAGGTCTTAATGCAGATCGCTATCCAGCATCATCCTCTGTATCACCCGACAGTGGGACATCAATTACTGTAGGCTATAATATTATCCCGTCTAATATCTCTGTGACTGTCACATGACCACCCCTCCTATTAGTCTTTGACTGCTTTACTTTAGAAAGACATTTTTTCTAGCGTCTGACTTTACGTCAAACCATTCCCTCTTTATTTCTGTCACAGTGCAGCGCTGCTCTAAATGACACGTCTGTATTATTAATGAGTGAATTAATAATGAGTGAGGGAACAACAACTGTAGGAGGCGTGGCCTCGTGGCTACGTAGTGCGTAGGTCAGGAGACACGAGGGAGACTGACTGACACTGATTTGAGTCTTTTTTAATATAAATTTCATGACGGTCCCAACCGGCCGACAGCAGATGGCTTGTTGAGCCATTTTCAACCCATGAAATGCTGATTTTTTTATACATTTGGTAAGAAATGTCAATATTAACACCAGCATTGTGTTATATGCTGGTCATATGATTTAGTTTACAGCTCAAAAATATGTTTAAGTGTGCAGTATTTCTTTAATGTAAACTGTGGAGGGTTTATTTCTCCAACACGGATGATATATCCAGAATGATGCCATATGACTTCATGTGGAAACAAATAATGGAAACAATATGAGTGTCCTCTTTTAAGGCAACTACAGAGCTGTTTAATATATAAATGTATATATATTTACTTACTTACCATGTTTTATGGTATGTTTATTTATTTAAGAAGGGACAATGCACATTAATTAACATGGGCACATAAGTCCATCATGTAAATGTGCCGGATTTAGCCATACAGGCAAATTTTCATCTGCAGTCCCTGACCGGTTGATAGCATATAAAAAACATTCAAATAAAACATACAAAAGCACATAAACACAGACAAATAGTAAGACAATGAGATCACCACTTATCCAGATTATGACAGCATGTTTGATTGTTCAGTAACACACTGTTTTATAGATATGGAGAAAGAGTTGAGAGGTGTGATGTTCCTTAGTTCTGTGGGTTTAGTGTTCCAGGTATTTGTTTTACTGTGGAGAAAGAATAAAACCCTCCCAGAATTACGTGTGTGTGTGTGTGTCTTACAGTAGGAAACATTTAAAACTTAAGAGGCCTAAATTGCCACCTGGACCTTCTGGGTCATTAGCTGTCCATCTACAGAGAAAGTGTAGGGTTGAGAGAGAAGGAGTTTGACTGTAATAAGCTCGCTGCATATTCGTTGACGCACATTCGACTTAATGACGTCCAATCAGTCACATCCTCGGGCCTCCATACACGAACAATTACAGGCCTGCTTGGCTACTGTAATCGTTCACGTCAGCTGAGTAATGACTCTTTAAAAGCCCAGACAACCTGTTGTTTTTAAAATGACACTTTTGTATCTTATGAAAGGAAGTGGCTGTTTTTAAACTGGGTGTCCAACCGCATGCTTCCTCTGCAGGAACAGCAACAGAAATGCACATTTTTACAGGTTTTTCTTGAGCAGCAGTTTTTGAAACAGTCCGTACGCCATTAAAATGTGACAAAAAAAAAAAAGAAAAGGGAACATGATTTTTAGTTGATTGTTTCTCAAACAAGTTTAATGTGTGCAAATTGATTTTCACAATAAAAACATCTCAAACCAATGTCTGCTCCCAAGACATGAAATCAATCTAACTACAGTATGTTTGGTATGCAACATGCAGTAAAATATGCCATTTGTGGATAATTGGCACGGCCATCCAAAACCAAACCACTATATGCTCTTTTAGCACATTACAGTAATTAAAGACGACAGGAAGAGACAGTCACAGAGAACCAAACCTTCCTGTAAACATGAACATCTGTTGTTTTTTACCCACAATCATCTGTGCCCCTTGAAAAACGGCTGACACCTTGAGGTATCAAACCTCTAACCCTGCCGACGTTGGTGCCTTGCTCTAACCACTGTGGACGATCTGGAAGATGAGACAAACAGCTGACAGTGTTTTTTTTAAAGAATCCTCCTCCTAGCTTGTTATTGGAGGATGTGGTTGCCTTGAAGGAAGTGGTTGTCATTGTTGTTGAAAGTGGGTGTGAGTGCTGCATTTTTTAAAAGTGATTTACGAGACCTCTGTGTTCCTCTTTTGTCTTTACAGCTGCAGTTTCCTTACGACCGAGTGTCTCTCAGACACCACGCTCTTAAAATGTCCGCGTCCTTTGTGTTTTTGTCCTTGAATGTTGAGGACTCGAACCTGCTGAACCAAGACAAAGTAGACTGGACACTGAACACATCCTACAACCTGCTGCTCCTCGTACTGCACATCTTCACTTATAATATTTAAATAGTATTTAAGGCATTTAGTGCCACAAACTCAAATTGCTGGACTGTTAACAGTCAACAAGCCATCAACAGTGGAATAAAACCACCAAAATCCACTTTAATCATAATATTGTCTGGAGAAAAGAGGTTATCTACCTATTAAATAAAGCTTATTATGGTAATACAGCCCTGTCTCCTAGAAATGATGTTCATATACGACTACTTTGTGACAGCAAATATGTTTTAAAAGAAACGTAATGCCGGCAGGATTATGTTTTTATAATCAACATAATGCGGAAATGTTGTTAATTAACATGTCTGGCAAGTTGCAAAATGTTGATACTGAGCATATCAGCAAAAATTGACAATATATTTCATGTATTCAATTAAAGCATCATTGAAGTGTTTTGTGGTTTTGTTTAGACACTCACACGCTCTTGATCAAGGTTAGTGAAAGATCGTGGAGAGACTCGAAGCACGAGACATGACGTGTTTACTTTATTAACATTTAACAAAACCACCATCATTTCCTAACCTTAACTAAGTGCTTCTGTTGCCTAAACCACATGTTAGATGCGAACCCCATTCTCAAGTGTCAAAGTTCTGCACTTACTACAGTTAGTCGATTGATCATTTCAGTCATTTTTCAAGCAACAATAGTGAAAAGTTTCAAATCATTCGCTGGTTCTAGCTTCTCCAATGTGCTGCTTCCTCTGGTTTATATAATTTTATCATTTTAAACTGAATATCTTTGGGCTTTGGACTGTTGGTCGGGAAAAACAAGACATTTGAAGACGTCACCTTGGACTTTGGGAAACTTTCTGATACTTCGTAGTCTAAGCAATTAATGGAAAAAAAGACTCGGCTAATTAATTAATACTGAAAATTATCTAGTTATTGTCAGCCCTACTTTGTACGCCCACCATTTACCGCAACCACCTCCCTATGATTTGTATGTGGGAAAAACGACTTGTTGGTTGAATCATATCTTCAAAACAGCATCATCAGACTGGTTTAATTCTGACTGCTGCCAGAATTTGAAACTTATTGTACTGTTGTGTTCAGTCGCTGTGGATAAAAGCATCAGCCAGGGGCCGAAAATGAAAATGTAAACATCAACAAAACCTCTGCAGCCCACTGAGTATTTTCACTGAATGCAGGGGAAAACAGGTTAACACAGTGAATGGTTTTATTGCTCCCCCGTGGGGAGCTTAGTGTGTCTGAAATGAGTTATCACCAGGGCCAGGCAACATAAATCTACTCTGACACAAGCACTCTGCCAGCCAGGAAACAAGTCAGTCTGTCAGTGAGTCCAGTTAGTCAGCCAAGCTGACAGCAAACCAGACAGGTTGGCCAGCTCCGCAGCCAGACGAGCAGGATTCAGGACGCCGGCCGGTCAGTTAGTGCTGCAGTCAGTCAGCAAAAAGCCAGCAAGAGTGTTTATGAGAGAGTGATGTTAACCAGTCAGTTAGGGGGCGTTCACACCATCAACAGTAGTACAACATAAAAAAACACAAGGCCTACGTTAATGTGGGAATATTGTTATACTGTAGGTTGCAGGTTGGTCCAGTTTGAAGTTCAGAGAGAACAAATGGAGATTTATGTCCGTGTCCTTCTTTAATACTGATCGTACAGCTTTGGAAAGTTCATCATGTTAGAATTTGGCCAGAACTTTCTCAAAAAACCCCAGATCCCCTAATCTCCAGAGACTTATCCTGATAGATTAACAGCTGATTTTATTTTGATGATTAAAAATAATGACAAACACGCATAAGTGAAAAGGCGGAGTGACTAAGCTTCCATGTTTCAAGCTCTCCTCTAAATATAAAACCACTGATATTAAAGGCTACAAATGACTGAAAACTGCTGTTAACTGTTATTTCTGCTGGTTTTTATCTGCTACCCCTTAATACATTTCATACTTTCCCCATTCCATTCAGATTTAACATACGTATAAAAGTAACATTGATGCACCTCTCTGTCAGTCCAATTATATCTTATCTTCCTGTGTTTTTGTTTGACTGGAGCCCTCTCTAATGGCAACTCTGCAGCACAGTTGTATCGTTGAAATGAATGTGGAAGAATGCTTTTTTTGCTGCTGATCAGTCAAGTTTGCCAATTTTCTGACCAGGTCTCCTTAAAAACGTTCCCTTTTCCTCCCTTGATATATATCCTGTAATGTTCTGTGGCTGATGACGAGTTTTAAAACAAGCCTCTGGTCTTCTGTCATCTAGTCTTCTGGATAACGTTACATTAAACACATAAAGTATTCACTTATATGAACAGATGTAAGCTTTTACAAGTCTTTTATCTCAGAGCTGACGAACAATAATTTGAAAAGGAAGAAAACTAGTCACTGTGTGTCGAGCCTATTGAACTCAGTCTAAATAATAGGTCTATACTAAGTGGAGTAGACAAGGAGCCGATTCAGAAAAAACGCCCAAATCGAGTAAAAAGTACCAACCTGTTTGTGAATTACAGAGCAAATGTCACTCTTTTCTGTTTCCGTCCACTTTACAATAGGAGGCCGTTTTCAAATTGATCCACAGTAAAAAGCTTGGTGGTATAATGTGGCCACAAGGATGACAACAAAAGCATTATCAGATTGATCCCATTAGGATTAACAGGAATGGACCTGGAATAAGTGTGTGTGTGTGTGTGTGTGTGTGTGTATGTACTGAAGCTAGAAGGGCCTCTATAAGTCATCCAGCCGGGCTGACAGCCATACAACTCACTGAATAACCAACTGTCTCATTGGCTGACTGCTTCAGCGGCTGTCTGGCTGACGGGGCAGTCCGGTGATTACAAGGACGCCATTTGGTTTTACAGCAGAATAATATGGCCACTGTTCGCCCTCTTTCCTTTCTCTCACCCCATGAGGATATAGAGGGGGCCGGCAGGGGAGTGATTAAGATTTTAGGGAGCTGCCTGGCTGGTTTCAGGGGTTAGAGGGTAAAGAGTGGGTATTTATTAGGGCCATAAATTAGACCCAGACATCTTCCCCTCTCATCGCTCCCTCCACTACACCCCCATTATTTAGATAGACAGATAGATAGATAGATAGTAATGTCATTCATCCAACTGTGAGAGGTTGAAAAACGGCTAGTTACCCCACTGTGAAAGCCACACAGACAGCGAGGCTTTCAGGTTTGACCTACAAATCTTTCTCTAATGTTTGTGGATGTGTCAGCGCCACAGAGATCCGACTGTACTCCAGTCTGTCCTCAACGACCCCCGACACCTCTGAGCTTTGCTTTAAGAGGGAACAGGGACGGTGAGTAAATACAGAGGGATTCATCTGTCCTGCATGTCACACGATCCTTATTGATGATTTTAAATGTGATTTTTACAATTCTGTGACGTTTATGTTATATAAGTTCATGTATTGAAACCTTGTACACATCCTAATGCAACTTTCCGCGTCTGCGTAGCCTCGAGGGTCTGCATGATGTAAATTTCATCTGCCCATGTCTACTTTATCACTTCTGTTTTTATGTTTTCATGTATGAATTGCACAACTCTGTTTATGTATATGCTTTCATGCAACATAATACAAAAAAAAACTTTTTTTGAATTTAACAAAAATGTTATATTTCTGAAATGTATTTTTGTCTTTTCTCTCTATGCTGCTTTTCAAGACTCTTTCGATCTCACTGCCGCGTTCCTGGTTGAATAAAACCTACAATAAACAAAATGATTGTTAGCTTTTTTTCTACTTAGTAGCTGACACCAACATCTGAGGTGGGCAGGCAGCAAAGAGGAACCATAAAGATTCACAATTATTTTAAAGCAAGATTTGTACAGCACTGCCAAAATTTTAATCGAATCAAATCATGTGTTACTGGTATTAAAGGTGCCCTGTGAAGTTTATGTTCACATTCAGTGCTTCTCACCAAAACGTTTGTATCCTTGAGGTCTAATAAACATGAATCCATTTCCTTCCTCATAAAACACTTTTTTTCGAAACAAGTTTGAACATCCATGTTTACAAGCTTGCAGTCTTCCCACATGTAAAAGCGTTGTTCTTATAGCGCTACGAGTGGTCAAAAATGTCATGTTTCTTGATTGTATATTGAAACAAGTTGAACTGTATTGAAGTGAAGTGAAGAAAACACGACTTGTATGGCTCATCAATACCAAACAACTGTGACATCTACTCGTTCATTAATACCAAGATCAAAGAAAAGCAAATGTTTTTCTGGTTAGACTGTTTGACCAGACAGGACAGTGAAAATACAACTTCAGCCTCTTCTCTCCTCAGTGTTCAGAGGCTATTTTGATCATTAAAGGCATGGGCCCAGAGCGCTGTGGGCGTGTGCTGGTCGTCCGATTAAAGGGCAGCCATTGAAGAGTGTGTGTTTTGTGGTCTGAACCAACGGTATGCAGGACGCCATACGGGCCTGGGCACCGAGATCTGAGTGTGTGTGGTCGAGGGGTTGTGGGATGGACGAGGGGTGGGTTACGGTTATTAAAGCATCAGGTTATAATATGTAAACTAACCCTAATTCTGATTCTTAACCTAACTGTCATCTTGAAGAAGTGAAGACTGGCTAACAGGACTTCACTTTACAAAATATGTCTAAAACTCAAAGAACAAACAGAAACACACACACGCCTTCGATCTCCTTTCTATCAAGCCTTTCTTGCTTTACTGGCTTTCTTTCTTTCTACAAAGAAGAACAAGACTTAGGGTGCTTTCACAACTAACCTGTTTGGTTTCGGTTGAAACGAACTGGTTTCAACCAATGCGTTTGCCCAGTTAATGCGTTGTGTTTGGGCTGCTGAGAAAAAGCTGTAAATTGAAACCTGGTAGCTATTATTTGAGATCAACCATTATTTGAATAACTGGTAGTTATTTGAGAATTCATGGTATACAGAGAAAATAGTAAAGGACCCAGTATACTGCCTTGTGGCACACCAGTATCACATACAGGGGCGGGGGATTGTTTAATCAATGTTAAACATTTAAAACCTGTTTGACAGGGAAGAAAATTGCGAAGAAAATTTGGAATGACATTGTCAAAAGCTTTATGAAAACCATTAATAACACATCCAGAAATGTAACAGTTCCACGGCAATATTCACTTTTGGTAAAAAAAAAAAAAGTTTAAAAATGTGAGCAATACCTACCAATACCGTTAATGGACATTTCAACTTCAACTGATTGGTTGAGCAAAAATATTTCAAAGTTGTCAGACTGTTTTTGGGTATGTATTTTACATCATTTTGTTCAATCAGCCCTCTGAAACTAAACTACAAAAATTTAAAAAATATGGTATGACTTTTGAAAACTCACCATAAATAAGCCACAAGCCCGGATAAATTGTGCTGCTAACTTCCTGGGAGGAAGCTACCTGAGCAGGTCTGGGTTTGAAATCCACGGTGTCCCCTGGAGATTGTTTTTGGCCTCACATACTCTATCATGTACAATCATTTTTTAAACAAGATATCACAAATCAAAATGTGTTTTACCAAACGAATGAGAATATCAGAGAAGTGCACACTCATGCAGTAGAAAATAAAGTAGACGTTGCTGTTTTTTTTCCTGGGTCAGACTGAAAGGTGTTATCAAAGTGATCCGTTGATTCGCTACATACTCTCGCTCTCTCTCCCAGTAAGCGGTCCATTGACACACCAAGGACTTCTTTCAGCATGTCTTCAGGTCTGTGGCTCTTTTTAAGCAGCCTGCATCTCCAGCGAGTGTGGCCTGACAGAGGACTGTTTTCAAGCCAGCCCTGACATTGATGAAACGCCTCCGGTAGAGTCCAGGAGCTGCAGTTAAACACACAGTGGTGAGAGTGTTGACTGAGACCACGAGTCTATGTGTGTGTCTCTGTGTTTAGGTGTAAGTCAAACAACGAACAGAGACCTATTTGATGTCTTGACACTTTGAATCTCCACAAGCGTTTGGAGAAAAGTTGTTTCGCCATAGCTGCCCAATACAGTTTGATGTTTTGTACACAGTGTATGTCTGACAACATATTTGGGAAATTAGTTTGCTTGTCCAACTACTCTTAAAGGAATAGTCTGTGGCATTTTCATATCAACTACTTGCCAGGTCATAAAGGTATGTCTGTTTTATGTTTAAGCAGAAGGAGGATGGACTTTTGAAATGGTTATAACACAGGTTGCTAGATAGCAAGGGTCAAGACTCTGTCACTGTTTTTCGCCAAGAAACAGGGTTCGTACAAAGTCTTGAAAATTTGAAAAATGCTTAATTTGAACTGTTTTGTTTTCAAGGTTAGGAATATGCTTGAATTCGAATGTACACCTTGAAAAATGCTTGATTTTCAACATAATCTGGTGTTTCATCATCTACACAATCACTCATGTAAACCAAAAATCTTTTAATGAAATGAAACGATCCCGTTGTCATATTTGTTTGTTTGTCTCCTGGCGTCTCACACCAGATGCAGAGTGGAGCTAGATTGACTGACATGGGCTCTGAAATGAAAAGGGGGTGTTACATCTGTCCGTTCCGCATTGTAAGGGCAACCATCTGCTCTCAGATGATTGCTGTTGGTATAAAGGAATTCTGTAAACTTTAGTTTTCGCAGTTGCATTTATAGTAACATGTTAGAGGTGATGATAAAAGCTTTGAGAGTCTGGATATTTTTGGTTTAAGTACCTTGAAACTGCTTGAATTTTACTCTTAAAAAGCTGTACGAACCAGAAGAAATAGTACCAGCACGTAACTCCTCAGAAAACCACAACTTGTCACTTCTACATTTCTGTTTGTGTCTGGATTAAACAAATGAGATACAACGTGTTAATCATTGAGATTTGTGTCAATCTTCTCCGTCTCACTCTTGGAAAGAAATAAGTCTGTTTCCCAAAATGTTAAACTATTCATATGTATTAACTGATTTGTGGCCACTTGGGGGCAAACTGCTAACAGAACACTGACATATTATGCCCTTACAACGATGTTGTGGCAAACGTGTTAGCAAACAGTTGACTATTAACACATCCAGGAGACACAAAGCAACATTAGCATTAATTCCGAGTTGTGTTTTGGCCACCTGTTGAATTTAAGTCACTATCCTGTTTGTTCTGCCTTGGTTTCCACAAACTCCTTAGAAAAGTATGTGCCTCTTTAGCTGCTAAATGCTCCACCATGTTCACCAGCTAGTTGCTAACTTTGTCTGTCTGCTATTTGGTGCTGAGCAGGTAGCGTACAGTCAGTTTTTACAGCTTTTTCATTGAAAACAGCTGCCTGCTGCTGCTGGAAATTACACTAATGAGAGCGGTGAGAGTGAACCAAAACAGAAAAGTTACGGGTTGTAAAACCAAAATGAGTTATTTTTGCACCTCATTCCCGAGCATGTGATGGGACATTTTTAGCACAGAAAAAGTTTAGACAGTAAAAAGCTATATACAGTGCATAGTCTCAGGAATGAGGCGCAAATATAACTCCATATAACAATATGTAGCGCTGACGAGAACTGCAAAGGCTGGTGATATTTATCTATGTGTTCGTCATTATGAGCCAGTCCTTTAGTCATTTAATATGGGTATTCACAGTAATAGAGCCAGTACATGTAAATGTACTGGAATTATAAACTGGGAGAGGAGGGCTTGTGGATGGATGATTGAAGGAGAGGATGGATGGACTGAAAGAGGATGTGGTGTTTTACTGTAACAGGTCTCAATAAGAGCTCAGGAAGAACACGAGGCACAGTAAGTCAGGCACTCGATGTCCCGCTCTGCCCTGCCGCATGCCTTTTACTTCTCTGTTATAGTCTGCTCTGTCTCAGCGTGTGTGTGTGTGTGTGTGTGAGAGAGTGAATGAGCTACAGAAAAACAGAGACTGGCAGTGAGAAATCTGGTTAGAGAGGGCGCGTGAGTACAGAAAACGACACGAGAGTGTGTGTTTGATGAGAGGAGAGAGTGGAGAATTTGTGTAGTAGAGTGCCATACTCTGAACACACACACACACACACACACACACACACACACACATAGTAGGTAGCAGTAGTTTCCTGGTTCCTGGTTGTGGAAGTGAATGTGACTATTACTGAGGTATTAATGTCTCCAGATTGCAGGCCTGTTCCTGCCCCCGCATCCGCCGGCACTCCTTCGTCCACAACCATGAAATTGGGACCATGTGTTCCTGCTGCACTCCCCCTTCTCCTCTTCGCCTCTCCTCCATCCCCTTCAATTGGCCAAAAGCAGGTTTCTCAGCCTTCCTCCTCCTTTTCCTTCCTCTTCCTCTCTCTATCCCACATACAGTAGCACTGCTTCTACTTCTCTTTCTTCAGTTTCTATCTTCCTCCTCCTCTATGACTATTCAAGGCCTCTGGATACTTCTAACAAACTAGTACGTTGGTACATTGTGTTGTCTGTTGTCTGACCAAGTCTAAAGGCAAAAACGTTAATACCCTTTCTGATTGGCCACAAGGACAAAAACCTGTGTCTTTGCAGTCTTGATGCATTGAATCGTACAAACAGTTGAGACATTGTCAGAGGATCTGACAAGTGCTTCGTACTGCATACTGATGCCTGTCTTCTCTTCCCTCATGAGAGGTGGGTAAACGCACATGTATACCATTCAACAGCTAACAAGAGTTAGTTACATCCATGCTAGCAGCTCTGTGAGGCTGTCATTCACAGTGGTGCTTTGAACTAATTGCTAACGTCAGCATGCTAAGATGCTGATGTTTAGCAGGTATAATGTTTCCCATGTTCACCATCTTAGTTTAGAGTGTTAGCATGCTAACATTTGTGAATTAGCACTACACACAAAGCTGAGGCTGATGGGAATGTCATTAGTTTTGCAGGAATTTTGTCATAAACCAAAGTGTTAAATTTTTACCTGATGATGACCAAAGTTATTACAATTCATCCTGAGGGGGGCATTAATGTCTGTACCAAATTTTGTGCCAGTCCATCCAGTAGATGTTGAAATATTTCTCAGGGTAAGTGCAAATTTTGACCTGCCGGTGGGAAAAAGGAAAAGTCAGAGGATCACCAAAGTCATTAAAATTCATCCTCTGGGAACCGTGAATGTGTGTACAAAACTTCATAGCAATACATTCAGTAGTTGTGGAGGTATTTCAGTCTGGACCAAGGTGGTTGACCAACCGACCCACTGACTTTGCCATCCATAGTGCCACAACCAGCATGGGAAGGAGAAAGGAGTGTGGAAGGAATGAGGAGTGACAGTGTGTTGGTGTTGCTGAGGTAGGGAGGTCACCTCTCGCCAGGATGCAGGGGTCAAGTTTATTTTTCCTGCTAGGGGAGACGCCGACAGAATGGGAGGAGAAGATGAAGGGATGAATGTAGAGGAAGAAGGGAAAGAGTCAAACAGACGAGCACCAGGCAAAGTGAGAAAACTATTTTTTAAAACTTGTTATTTTATTCTTGTATGATGTCACTTTTCACCACTCTCATCATTAAATTGATTTCTGAAAACCAGCTGAAGTGTTGGACTTGTATCAGGTGTTTGTTTCTCCACTGTGGCTGTAATAATCAGTGTGTCATGGCTTTTTGATTCCTTTCAACCAGCATAGTGTCCTTTACACACACACACGCACACACACTCATGCTATCAGTCTACTGAAGTACTTCCTTCCACTCAAGCACGAAGAGCCGCTTGTCCAGAGTTGCAACTAGACGTTCATTTATCAGTTTATCAGGATACTTCAGCAGTGCATGCACGCAGAGTCAGACACGCACACACACACGCACACACACACACACACAATCAGACATATCAGGGTTTCTCTAGCCACAAACACAAGACAAACGGAGGCATCTTATTTGCGTCCACACTCGCCCCAGGTTCATCCTCAGAGGTCACAGCATAACATCCTACAGGAAGCAAACACCCTGACACACACACACACACACCTTTTCCCCCTTTCTTCCTCTTCTTTCTCATGTCATACTCAAATTTCACAGCATAACATCCTGTAGGAAGGAGAGAGAGTGGGTGTGTGGAGGATTTACTTGTTTTTGTCTGCTGTGTTGTCTAATGGGAATGAAGTCTCTCGCAAGTTTTAAAGTAGTTTTAAGAATCAGAAGAATGATTGAGTAATTTAAAATGGGCACACAAAGCCCTTAAGAGATTTAGGACATAATGATGAAATAATAAAAGCATTCATTTTATGTTTTGAGTGTGCGCCTCAGCCAACAAGGTATGAAAATTAATTGCAAAGGTGGATTTGAGCAGATGGAAACAAAAGTAGCCTATGCAATAAAATCATTAGACAACATGGAGGGTGCTCTTTACCTCTGCAAACTGAATGTACATTTCTGAACTACATTTCTATTCTCTCTCCCTCTCTCTGCCGTTCAGTTGCCTTACTGCGTCTCAACCAGCCAGATGATGAATGAACACGCTGACCCTGAACTCCTTCATACCTGAGATCTGTTGTTTACATGTGAAATGTTTCATACAGAGGCCTCCTTCATGGTGGAGGCAGACAAACAAAATAAGCATCAAGCAACATCCTGGCCATAGCAGCTGAAGATTGTAAAACCTGCACAAATACCTGATATATGATATTCATATTTGAATATATGCCTTCTCTTTGTGTTACATCCCCTTTTTTAATACACACCAGTTGTTCAGCTGATAGAGCATCACAGTGTGTCAGGCACCTGTGACATTTTTGGTTTTGAGTTAAATATCTCAAGAGCTATTGGATGGATTGCCATGGAATCTGCTACAGATATTTAAGTTCACTAGAGGATACACTTTTCCTCTAGCAATTTTAATTTGTCCAATACTTTGATTTATGACCAAACACCTGCAAAACTTTTCCGTCATCCTCAGCTGTACTTTGAGTTTACTGCTAATTAGCTAATGTTTGCATGCTAACACACTAAACCAAGATGGTGAACATGGTAAACATTATACCAGCTAAGCATGTTAGCATTGTCACTATGTTAGCATGATGTTAGCATTCATCTACAACCTCACAGAACCGTTAGCATGGCTGTAGACTTTTGAATTGAATTTGAATCTTCTTAAGAAATGGATATCCTTATCAAATTTATTCAGGTTTAGCTTTGTTTCATTTTAATTAGCACAAGTTATAAATAACAAACGTCTAATAAAGAAACTCTCAATATTTATATTCAAAGAACTGTAACACCATTAAGTCTTAATTTCAGGTGAGTGCACAGGATCAAAAATTAACTGAGAAGGAACCAGAAATCTGATCGAAATTGAAAGAAATCGATCACTTGAACTCCTTTTATTTAGTTACAATGCTTTGTGTCAAGTGAAAAAAACCCAGGTTTTGACAGATTACGTATTTAGTATTTAATTAGATGACTACCTGGATGTTTGGCATAAAGATAAAGAGGAAATAAAAGCTTCAGAGATTTAACAAATGCAGGTGTTTTACCAGCTTCAAACCTCAAACCCAAGCCTGCACACCGAACTATACTGATGCCCTGGAGGAGAGCTCATCATTGCTTTTATGTAGCTGATTATTGAAAACCTACTTTATGTGGTTACCTGCATTTCAACAATGAATCAGAAACAATCAAATGAACTGCAGCTAAAGTGATCTGGTTCTTTTGGCTCTGATGCTGCTTTATGTTTGACCCAGTGACCCTGAACCTTTACATCCATATTCCCTGGACTGTGTGTGTGTGAAGTGTTTCTATGGAAACTATATAACGCCACAACATGAACCTGAGAAATATGTAAAAAAAATAATGAGGGTGTATTTGAGAGGGGAAACGGGTTAGCCGAACTAACAGAAACTTTTCACGATGTAATGTTTGCTTACTTACTTTTGAGGTGCTGGAGTTGCACTATGTTTTATTTTTTCACTTTCACTTTTATTTAGAAAAAAAGCTTAATGACGGTATTTACTATAATAAATTCATGTTATAATTATTTAATATGATACATATATATGTTTTGCTCTTAAATAGGTTTAATAACATATAACAACAATTTTGCCAAGAATAACACAAATGTCTTGATCTAATGATAAAAACTTTATTTACTGTATATAGCACTTTTCAAAAAGAGGATAAATCGTGTTTTCAAAGTGGAATAAAAATTGTTAAATAAGATTAAAAACAATACAAATCTGTTTGCTTACACGCGAATGGTCACTATCATTTTTTTAAATCAATTTTTAATTGTCTTTATTGACAGATCATTAGACCCTAGACCCTTTCCTGGCCTGTGGCCACAAAACATCGTCAATATTAAAATTTCGTTTGAAGCAGCTACTTGGGCAGACTCCATTTCCACCTGAAAGGAAAGAAGATAAAGATAGACTGATAAGGATTCAATTGTAAGGTGTGTGTGTGTGTGTGTGTGTGTGTGTGTGTGTGTGTGTGTGTCTGTAACACAGCACAAAACAACATCCCTGAAGCTATTCCTGTAATCTCTCTCAATTCCCCTCCCTCTCAATCATTCTTTTCTCTTTTCCTTCTCAATCACTCTTTCTTCCCTCTAGGATCCACATCAAAGTGTTATCTGGAGCTGTGTGTGTGTGTGTGTGTGTGTGTGTTGGACATACCACAGCTTATCTCGGTGAGTAGCAGACCTCCTCCTGGTTTATCTCTCACACTGCTGGCACAGATTTATCAATAGGAAACAAAACTCATCTAACCAAACAGAGTTCAAACATCGGGAGTCAGAAAAGCTCTAAATCATTGATTATACTAAATATTAGGATTACGCTATGCTGTTGTGGTGTGTTTTTCTTATTCCTCTGGATAACTGGCCAGTAGTAGTTTATGTGGTTTTAATTCCAGATGTTTCCAAGATCAGCAGTGATCTAAAGGTTTTGGTGTCTAATTTATTGGTGTTTATCACAGAAAAGGCAACGCGCTACGATGTACGCAGGTGTTTTTTGAGAACAAACCTCTTCTTATCGAGCATGCGAGGGAGTTGAGGGAAATAATCAGTGTTTGTTCTTTCTGGCGGGATGGAAGCTCTCACCACCGTATCTACAAACATTTTCCACCGGTTGATCATCACTACATCACACAAAGAAGGCTGAGTGAGAGTGAAATCGCTGAAATAAAATCCCTGTTTTAGTCTGGTTTTCTTGTACTCCAGTAAAAAATAGACCCAGTGTGGATAGAGGAGACGCTGCGGTCACAAAAGCGAGGTGGACCTCAACACACCAACTAGAATGGCAGCGGATTGTCTCTGGTAGCTGAGATGCAACCGGATCCAGTGGGCATTGGCCGGTGAAGGATGATTGTCCCTTTTCTTTGACTGGAATAACTCTGATTCTGCTGTCACATCATAAATAACTCACAGCTGAATGTCCATCCTCTGGGTTCAGCATGAAAAAACAAATGATCTCACTTCCTTATAGATAAATCCTGACATGAATTTAGCACCAACGTGTCTGCATTTCTGGAAACTCATGAATGGTTTTCCCTCTATGAAGGTGAAGATGATGTCTACTTTATTTACTGCCATGTGAGAATGAGACAACACAACTCCCACAATCTAGGTGGTGTTGCCTGTAAGAGGAAAAGCACTCGAGCATTTCTCCTCCCATTCAGATAAATGGATTCTCCTCTTACATATCGTGAATGTGAAGCAGACACTGTAAAACAAGACTTATTTTATTAGAGGAAACCCTTTTAAGTAGTACAAAGGCTGTACCTGATTCTCTCCCCTATCTCCCTCCCCTCCATCCACACCCCCTGATAAAGCTGCCCACCTAAAGGGCGTCTTGGCTGGCGGTTGGGGGTCGACTCTCCTCCCCTGATAGCGGCCTGAAGGGCCACATCACAGGAACACATGCCCTTTTTGATAAGCGGGCCTGTTCCAGCAGCTGCAGACGAACGCTGACCACAGGCAAGGCTGATAGCAGCCTGCTGCTGGGGCACAAAGTACACTCTTAAAATAACAGGACTGACAGAGGTGGCAGAGGGCACCCGAAACACAAACACACATCATAAAGGAAGGCAAGAGGTATGATTTGTCAACACATAAATAAAATAAGCCCATGTGGAAAATGTGGACATTTTTTCATGGTGAATTTTCTATCTTGAACAATTTAGGTTACGCACTGAGACACAACACCGGGCCCTGATTGGCAGACTCTGCCAGCTGAAATAGGGCATATTAAAGGTATAAGGATAAAGGATAATATCTATAAAGCTAAGGGTCTTATTGCCAGCAAATTCCATAAAAAGACCAAAATCAACGACGGGTTGCCTCTTAAAACTTTCCGACTTCCCTACCCTGATTTGTTTGTGGATTAATACACGTTTGCTTTTGAGTATTTACTGAGGAATAAGCCATGGATAGACAATACTTGTTAGTAGGATCGGTTCATTATTGGTTTTGGTCTTTTCATGAGATTTGTTGACAATAATAAAAATATAGAATATCACCAGACTAATCCTTAAAGTGGATTTTTTTTCTTTTTTTACTGCGCAGTTCACTGATTTGCTGCCCAGGTGGAAGCCTTGTTCCAGGCTATTAGAGAGACTGTGTACACCTGTGACGCTTCATGCTCCGTTAGCTGTGCATGGAGTGATGAGAGAGATGGGTGAGAGAGACAGTGATGGAGAGAGTGAGAGAGAGGCCGATGAAGAAAGAAAGCTTGTGAGCGTTAAGTTTATAAAAGATTGGGGGTGTGTGTCTGCCTCGTGCCTGTAGCCACAACTATTTCAAAACCTTATGAAATATGAATGTGAAATGTGCATCCTTGAATATGTTATCGCTGTTAGACTCTACAAACTCATTTGCAGCCAAACTTTGTTCAAACCCACAGAACTTTACTTCAAATTCCAGTAGAGATCCCAAAGTTTCTAAAAATACCAAATATGTCGTGATGACGTTTTATGTCACAGAACAAAACGTGAAAATCTCTTAAGCTTGTGTTAACCACAGACCTTAATTCAGGCATCTAACCAAAAACCCATTCAGAAACCCATCGACTTTGGGACGAGGCAACCAGAAGTGCAAAAATGCTAACTCATTTCCGGGTTTTAGGACTCATGTATTACGCAGACAGAAAAATGTACAGCGTGTCTGATCACACTTTGGATTAGATGTTCTCTTTTGAATGAACATAGGAGCTTTGTGGACAATAAATGCACACACAACACCGGTGTAATTAAATTGGCCAATCCAATTTGCCATCTGCATCATCTTGTCAACAAAAATACATTTATAATTGAAAAAGGGAAAATGGATTCGGGCTTGGAGCAGAGGACGATTAACGTTTTAACATGTTTAGAATCATTTCCTGCATTTAAACACAGCCACCAGCCCTCGGTCCCCGCCTCTCTGTCTTTGTCTCTCTTCACTATCTGCTCCAGTTTGGTCACGAGCACCATTTGACAGACATCTGTCATCAGGGATCAGGGCGTTTACCTCTCACACTTCCCACTTTCACTTTGCTGTCATGTTCACCCCTCTAACCTCCCCCCTTTTGGAGCTCTGACTCAGGCCATGTTCACACCAAGGCGGATAAATCTGTCATTTATGAATTAAATGTTTTCTGTCCACACTGGCCTTCTTCAGGTTGACCAGCTTTGGAAGAGTTTTGCAAAAACTTACACCTTTGTGTGGATTAAAGGCCTAAACAGGAAAAAATGTTCAAATGATTATGTGCAGGACTGTTTCTTAGTCGGGACCATTAACTTCCTGGAGTCTCCGCTTGTTGCTGGCAACTGGTCTGAACCAAGAAATAGCACACAACCCCCTGTAGAACGGTGCATTATTGTTTTTACGCTTACATTTTTTGTACGGATTAAACAAACAAGATAAAACATGTTAATTAGTGAGTTTTAGAGGTGCTAGTCATAGATGTATGTAGCTATTAGTGAATTTTACAACCTTTAAGGTATAATGAAATGGCTATTTAAGTGTTCGTACTGGGAAGTTGGTGTACCTAAAAAAAAAATAATCCACTGATTTACAGACGTCTCTTTCGCAATGTAAGTGTATGGGAAAAGTATTTTGGGGCCAGTGTGCTTCACATGATGGACCCGGAAGTTGTAATTACACGGTTTGGCCACTATGTCAAATTGGCTTCAAAGCCCAGCACACTTCCTGGGGGTTTGGTGCTAGTTGGTGGATTTTGTTACCTTTGGACAGAGCCAGGCTAGCTGTTTCCTTGTTTCCAGTCTTTGTACTAAGCTAAGTTAGCCGGCTGCTGGTGATAGCTTCATATTTACCATACAGTCATGAGAGAGTGGTATCAATCTTCTCATCTAACTTTTAGTAAGAAAGCGAATCATGGGAATCATGGGAATAAAGATTCAGTGTCTGCCTGACACACAGTACTTAATGATCCCAGGGTTCAACTGTGACGTGCTCATCTCTGTAATGACAAGACGTATTGTGGATCCAGATGTTAAGAGTCTCAACATCTAAATCCAGCCAAAAGGAGCTGGAGTGTAGTATGAACTATACAAGAAAAAGCAATATATGTTTGTTTTGGAGCTTCAGCTACGCAATGTCCATTCATCCATGCTGGCCGTTCATTACGTAGCAGATTTATTTTGGCAGAGAAGTTGAGCAATGACATCACCAGTAACTACCACGAGGAGCCATGAGGTGCAGTGTTTATCATTCTCTATTTCAGGACTGCAGAGACTGAGAAACACAGATAAACGTAATGAAAGTCCAGCGTTCAGGCTCCCTTCGACCGATAACACGAGCCAACTGTGCGGCCTGCAGGGAGACATAAAGAACCTAAACTTTCCCACTGTCCATCTGAAATACAACTTGTTGTTGGGAGATTGACCTCTTGGTCTGCTTACTCATTAAATCACAAGCACCAACGTCATCCACTTGTCTCTGGTAGATCATTTGGTTGGTGCAAAACTGACGCATCTAAACCCAGAAAACACGTATGACAAAACAAACCGATTTTAAACGTGGCTCTGGGGATGGTAATATTGATTGGCCCACCACTTTGGTCCAGAATGAAATATCTAAACAAATGAAATATTGCACAGACATTCAAGGTCCCCAGAGGATGAATACTAAACATTTTAGTTTAAACTGAAATATCTTGACAACTATTGGAGGGATTGCCTTTTAATGTGGTGCAGATATTTATGTTCCCCACAGGATGAATTGTAGTAACTTTCGTTTTGACCTTTCTGCTCGCACCATCCTGAAACCAAAACAAATGAACATAAAAAACTGTAGTACTGCTGCCACACACATAGCCAGGTTCATACTCATAACATGATAAACCATGATATTAATTTACTTCAACACAACTGCAAAGTATAAACCTCAACTTTTATCTCACAATTTGGTTTCCTTTACAGTTTGTACAATTTGTACCCATTTGTACAACTCCTCTCGTCTCACCCCTCTCTGTGATGGCAGTCTTTTCACCCTTGCCTTCGAGTGTGGCCATTCAGAACAGATAAAAACACCTCTTAGACGTGGTCGGATTACACTTTGAACAAACTGCTTTGTTTCAAGCATACCCGGCCCTACAGTCTTACAGGGCCCCTCGTGTGGCTTGTAGTTGTTGCTTGTAGTCTCTTATTGTCATTTTTATCAAATTATCTTCAAATAATCTCTCGCAAAACTGCCAGATTTGCCGCATAAAGTGTAAATTAAGATGATTTAAATTATATGTTGACAGGAGAGTTGGCCAATTAGCAAAAATCCCCAAAACTTGGCACATTCCTTAAAGTTTAGAGGGTAATACTGAGTACCTTTAAAAACATTTTTATCAGTAGTAAGAAAGTTGCTTTTCTTTTGTTTAGAACATAAAACTGTACGTGTGACATCAGATTAAAGACTAAAAAGTGAGAGAGGAAGCAGTCGTGTGCAACAGACATCTTCATCCTTCAGAGGAGGGAGAGGAAGACAGAGAGACAGACAGGAAACGGGGGGAATACACGAGAGAGAGAAAGAAGATTCAGATGGGAATCAGCGGAGCATGTCAAATATCTTCATCCTGTTGTGGGAAAGAAAGAGAGAAAGTACTGGGGGAGAGGGAGGGAGAGAAAAGCTGAGAGAGCGTAGATCAACAAGATGGACAGAGGAGCAAGTGAAACAGAGAGACAGAAACTTCTCAAGCCGGGAACAAAAAGCACATTAATTGGACGTGTCAGTCAGCGGAGGTGAATGAAAGATAGAGGAGGAGGAGGAGGAGGAGGAGGAGGAGGAGGAGGAGATGGGGAGAAACTCCTGCCGTCTGGGCGGCAGGGAGGGAAGCAGCAAGAGGAAGCAGGATTCAATCAAACTCTGTCAAGGTCAGTTTGCAGTGAATGGGCTTCTCTACCTGGCTGCTCTTTCACTGAGAGGATGCATGCTGCTGGGGGCCTCATTACACTGCATGCTGGGAGGGGCCCGCCCACTCTAAAGACAGACACTGAGACAAAATTATACTCCAGTATTATAATGCAAATTCACAAAAGTGAATCATATCAAGTGAATTATGATGCCATATCTACAAAGGACGGCGGATATACTGTATATTGTTTCAGTGGTCAAGTACAATTTTGAGGTACTTTATTTCGTTTCCACTTTCTACTACTTTATACTTATACTCCACTACATTTATTTGATAACTTAAGCTCCTTTAGGTTAAGATCAAACTTAATTTATCCCCATGGGGAAAATCAGCTACGCAGCAGATAAAGAATATAAAGTAGTTCAAATGAGCTTCACCTTAATCAGCTGCAACATTAAAGTGACACATTAATGCAACAATAATTAGAATACAATAAAATAATATATATTATTCTGAAATGGGCCATTCTGCATAATGAGTACTTTTAATTTTGGTATTTTAAGTATATTTTGATTCTAATATTTTGTACTGACGATTTCCATCATGTTTTCTACATTATTTTCCCACCATTTGAGGTTTAACTGGCGCTCATTTAATTACGTCATCTCGTTGTGCCGCCTTCTTCTACAATGGTATAATGACACCTGACAGGAGCATTAGCGCCACCAGCTCCCAATATTCACACAACAGTAGTGGATGGAAACGCGCATAAAAATTCACATTTTCTGAAAATGTGGTTAAAAATTGGATGGAAACCTGGCTACTGAGAACACAAGTAGAGACAAGAACGCAGACTGAGAAAGGCCTCGTGCGTTAGCCGCCCGCAGGCGTCACATTCGCCAAAATGTTAACAAATGTAGGTTAAAAATGTGGGGCTCAAAATAACTTTATATACAAACCAAACTAAATGGATACAAAGAAATGGTGGTTAAAGTTGTAGGCAATAAAGACTCATTATGACACGGGTTTCTTTTTTTCTTTTTATCTTTTATAAACTAATGTCATGCCATTATTGTCATTATTTGTTTCTTGTGTCTTTTTTCTGTTAAACTAATAATTTTTTTATTTTTATGTGGTGCTCATGTGACACCATAGCAAGATTACACTTCCAAAGCTTGATTGGAACTGTAGTGCCAAAAGTCCTTCTGACACTCTTCCTCCCTCCTTTACCTCTTCATCGTTTTCATTTGGCTCATTCAGCTAACTGTCTTTTTTGACATTTAAAGCTGTGTTTGTGTTTGTTTACTGGAGCAGATTTCAGTTTTCACTCTTAAATCTACCTAACCATGAAATCTACTTCATTGAAAATAAAGAGGATCCAGTGTTTTTTTTTTGTAAGTGAATCATTGAGGAATGAAACTCATGTGTGTGTGAGTGTGTGACTTTGTTTGTGTGTGTGTGATACTTCAAACACAAGTAGCTGCAGCCACAGTGTTTCTCCATGTGTGGTCAGAGTATCACAGACATATTTGCTGTTGGCTACTGTGTATAAATGAGTAAACGCTTGTGGCCATCTTCAAGTGTGTATTTGTGTGTGTGTGTTTGTTTGTTCATGACTGAGTCAATTAAAGTGGTTTCAACCAAACCATGAGGTTGAGTTACACATGTCTCTGATTTAGATACAAGTTCTTACGTGTGTGTGTGTGTGTGTGTGTGTGTGTGTGTGTGTGTGCATCCTGGGCCATACAACATATTTTATCCCATAAATGTATACCTTACATATTGTTTTTCAAAGTATACAATACGTTTTTAAAATAGATTTCCAACCATCCAATTAAAGCCTCTTCGTTTAGGATTTGACAATGTCTGACTCTGGGAACTCCGAGTCATCATAACCACAGCGCCATATCTGTAGAGCACTGAATTCGCCACATATTCAGTTTCACTTTGGAAATACGTCACACTATGGAAGCTAGAGATGCTCTATTGTATAAAGTAATTCCATGTCATTCATTTGTCAGTGAAGAGTATGGAGCTACACTGCACACTGGAGTATTTGACAACTAGATGAATTAGTTTTTTGGTCAATGTGCATTTGTTTATTATATTTCTTCACAGTGGATGCATCTTGACGTGAAATATCTTCAATGTGTTAAACTGCTTCTTATGAGTAGCTTCCAGTGAGGAATAGCTTGTAGCTTCACTAGCTGCAGTTTCAAAGTAGATTCCCCATTTCAAAATAAAGTGGTTTAGATAATCTGGATAAACTGATCGCCTCACTGCTCGTGTTTTGTGTCCTATCAGACTTATTTTAATGATGTCACTGTGTTCCCAGATCTCAGTTACTTAATGTCTTCATAACTGATAGAAAAGATGGTCAAAACTTTGAAAACAAGACCCAAGTTGGTATAAAACAGAATAATCTTTTAAGTACTTTGAGGAATAATCAGCAGCTCATTTCTTCATTCTCCCCAATTTTCTTTTCACTTTCGATTACATGATGCAGATTCTCAGCTGTCCTGGTAAAAAGCGGGGGTTTTCCCCTCTTGCAGTCACAATAAATCAATGTGGATTATGTGCTAATGGGCTGAAATATAAAATCTAAACGTGTACGTGCACGTTGCCCTGGATATTTGGCCTGGTGGCTCAATGCCAACCCAAATCGCCTGCTGGCAGCCTGAATGCAACAGGCCTGCCCCTGCCTGAGAGCCATTTCACAGGTAATTAATGGACATAATGACTGCAATTCAAGGGGGAAAAAAGGAGAGCGTGGGTTGCTCTTATAAATGCACGAACATAGTGATCCACACACAAAAGCAATTAAGCAGGAAAAGGCCGGGATCCGTTTTTTATTATTCCTCCTCTACAATGTTGTCTCACTCAGTAAATCTGACTAAAATGCAGTGTTTACAGCTCTTAAAATGTCAAGAAATTAAGAAAACACATGAGAACAAATATTTTTACCTTTAAAAATGTGCACACTGCACAACTTGTCCCTATTTAAACACCAATATGCAAACAAAATGCCAACTACAGTGCTTCTCTTACAGATAGAGGTTTAAGAACACACAAACACACACACGTCTGTCTGAAGAATTTTCTTTGGCTGGATCTGCGTCACGGTGCTACCACACAGGCCTGGAATCACTTATGTCGCCACACATCCATAAACCAACACAGGAAAGACGTGTAGCACCACGAAACTACACGGTTCACCGCTCAGGCCAAGAGCTCAAAGTGCTTCCATACTGAACTCTGCAGCTCTGCCCTGCTCAGTGTGTTTTTTACATGTCTGATTACGTTGCTTGTGGTTTGGAGTTACCTGTATTTCATGTACAGTATGCGTGTGAAATGTAAGGTAGTTTTTAGGTTTAACGTCACTGTTTTGTTTAGAATCAGCCTGGCTTTGACTGAAGGCTTTTGTTTTGTCTGTGGACTAAACACCCACGAGTGCTTTGCGTCTAATTCCCTGCCACTGAAAATCACACAAGAGGTAAACGATTAGAATTGATCACTGATGAAGCCAGCAATGTTACAGATTCAGTGTCTGAAAAGGGCTTAAATAAGCAGTTTGGGCTTTGAGAACTAAAGACGTTTGTTGTTGTTTTCTGACATTTCATCCTTTTCATTTCATCATCTTTTTTTTTAGCTCCATGATACCTTACGTGAATTATCGGCATGACTTCAGGTTATTCTTTTCACTGAACTGGCTTCTGCGAGAGTTAGCAGGATGCTACATGCCTTAATTGGGATAATGTGATCACCTCTACCTTCAACTACAGAGGGATGGGAGGATGACCTGAAGAAGTGGCCTCGGATAACAATTCAGTTGCCACAGACGGAGGCTCAGGATCAGTACGTCCATAGTAAAAAAATTCCACAAAAATAGTTTCTTGGCTGACAGTCGGATGTTTCCCAGCAAAGACCACATTTCCCATAAATCCTGTTGCTTCCTGTCCCTGAAAGGATGCTGCTACTTTATCTTCCAAGTCTGCAATGTTTGTCTTTAAAAAGCCAAAAAGACGAGGGTTGTGTGAGTGTGAGCTCTGTATGACGAGACAAAACCTCTTCTGTTGTTCTCCCATAGGACCAATCAGCCACACTGCAGCTGTGGCTCCGTACACACTGATGACAGCGGGTCAGTTATACACACACACAGACACACACACACTCATATACACACCCACCTTCACCTACCTATAGACTACAATATGCTGGAATATGTGGAAGTGAATGTGCACACTGACCTCTGACCTCTGTGACCTGAGATGTGTCCCAGGAGAGCTCAGCTGGACAGCCCTGAGCACCACCTGCACCTCATTACCAGCCTATCAACTACACTCAAAACACACACATTCACACGAAAATGTAAGCAGCCCCAGTACCAGTTGAAGTTGAGGAGAAATCCAGTAAGAGTCTTTTAAATCCAAACTTCAAACTCATCTCTTTGCCTTAAAGGGATTTTACACATCAGAGTCAGTTTACAGGTCTTTGGAGAACTACTGTATATGTGAAGCTTTTTGTGGCTCCAGAGAGAGCTGCGTGAAGTCTTGCCTCAAGTCACTTGAGTCAGTGTTGGTTGGAGCTGAAGACTTCAAGTTTGAAGATGACAGAAATCTGCAGATATAAAGAAGTGAGTTTACCGGACCTCTGTAGCCCGCTCCTCATCTCTGCTTGAGGCTAGCGGCTTGAGGCTACATTAGCCGTTACTAGCATAACACACTTACACTAAAACACGAGTTGTATTGTGGGTAATGTATGTGCCAGGTTTTGACAAGAAAGAAGAATGCATGGAATAAAAATCTCTAGTTCTGCTCCATCAATTTTGATCCTTTTTTTTAAACTGTCCATTGTGAGTCCGACAATGTTACAGAAGTGCAACGCTAAATCTCTGGAGTACTCTTTTAATTTTCACTTAGGTGTCCAGTCTCATGAGTACGCTTGTTACTGTGTTGCTGTTATCCTTAATATCGACTGCTACCAAAAAAGGAAATCACAAAAACGTTTCTACTTATTACAAACTCCACAGGTGTTGACCTTACATCATGAACGTGAGTGAACTTTAAAAGACCCGGGTTTTTTTTGTCTCTGAAGGAAGAAGGATCTGTTTGCGCTGAGGTGATTTTAACTCACAGCACCCTCGGGTGACAGGTGTGTGAGCAGTGTCACCTGAGGGAGGCAGATCAGGTGAGGAAGACTCAGGCAGGTCAGGCAGGTGAGGTAAGGTTAGATAAGCAGAGGTCAGGAGAGGAAACCTTTGCTCTGGGATCTGCATTTTCAACATACCTGAAGACAAGAAAACTGATTTTGGAAACGATCACGAACCCAAACTAACTCATACTCATGTTATCAATGCTATCAATGCTATCGGCAGGACAACATCATTTGTCTGTGCCTTTCAAAACCGTTACAAATCACTGTTAAAATAAATATATTTTATGATGTGACGCTCTGGCTAAGATTTGGTTATTAGGGTAAGATCATAGGTTTGGGTTGAAATAATTACTTAGTTAAGGTTAGGGTAACATTGTGGTTTGGGTTAAAATTACTAGCTCTGTAAGGTTGGGGGAGCTTTGTCAGTGTGGTTACAGTAATAAACTCATTTTACTTACAGAAGTATTAATACTTTTGGCCACTTAGGGGCAGTGGAACAAGCTGTAAAACAATGACATATTATGGCGAATGTGTTGCAAATGCGGCGAGACAAAAACAAACGGTAAGGTTAGGGGCCAGAAAACCAAAACATATAAAGATATAGATTAGTGTAGCTTTAACAAAACTCTTGCATTCATAATAACAACAATCATAAAAATAACTTTATTAATAAAACAGCATGAAGAACATTATTATTACCTGAAAGCATTTGACACCTTCACGGTCTCTTCACATCTTTTCCCAACCACTCAGGCACGCCACTGGCCATAAGAATAATCCAACAAGTCCTCCAACCTAAACGACAGAATAGGTCGTTTTCCAATGACTCCCAAAACGGCATATATAGATGTACCGGACCTTCGCTGTCATGGTAACAACAACACATGGTTAACGTTGCGAAACGGTCGCAGTTTGGTTAGGTTTAGGCACCAAAACTACTTGGTTATGTTTAGGAAAAGATCATGGTTTGGGTTAAAATAACTCCTTACGCAGACTTTGTCGCTCTCTATAGGTCCCCGCCTAACAATAAACGTAAATATGGGTCGTAATAAGCTGCTGCACAGACGACTTATGTGGCCGTATTTTTGGGGTGGACACTCTCAAATAATCTGCAGATCACACTGACAAGACATATAATATTAGTGACAATCATTTATTTCACTGATGAGGGAATTCTGAGCGAAAACATCCCTTCTTGTTTAACCTTACTGACACTATGCAGATAAAGGGGTAAAGGGAAGCTGTGCTGTTTTGTCCCCTTTTCCTCTCCTGTCCTCTCTAGCTCTGCCCAGGTGTGCTACATCTGATTGGTCAATGACGTGCACCTGGCCTGGGAATGAAGTGCTTAAAAGCTCCGGGGCCAGCATCAGAAGAGACAGACTTCTGCTGCTCTTGCTGTTTCTCAGCCTGCGACTTTGTGTCTTTCCTTGATTTAGTGTCTTGGTTGCTTGTATGTCTTCATGTTAATGAATTCCACAGAAAAAAAGTCAATTCCTGCACACAACTCTGCATTGATTTATTTTTTAAAAAGTCAATGTTTTGGTCACAAGGACCTTTCTCAATCGTAAAGTGATAAAGCAAGTTGTGTATGTGTTGCCGTCTACTCATCTTCATGTTAATAAATCCCATGAATTTGGTTGTTTTAAAGGTTTTCAATTCAGTAAGTCTTTATTGTCCCCGCAGAGCAATTCTGGTGCAGCATAAACAACAGAAAACACTATCAACAATAAGTAACATAACAAGAAACATACTGTACACACGGCAGCAACAAAGACGCTATAAACATCAAGTGGTTTCTGTTCTGTGGTTGATGTGGGCCAGTGGTGGAGTCTTCTCCGCTCCATAACAAATGTATTTATTAAACCAAAACCTGAAATCCGTTCCAATTTATTTTTCAGTGAACTTTAGCATTGTGTTTTCTCCACATCTCAGACTGTCCTCCCCCTGCCTGCCCACTGAGTAGCTAGCTAGCCTCTTGCCATAAACCAGCGACAAAATAGCAGCTCCTAATTGTTGAGTTTAACACCTGGTGATTACAGGGGCTCATAAAACTCCCCTCTGACAGAGAACCCCCACCACCTCCCTCCACTCCTCCAAGGCCACACAAGGCGCCAATGTCAGTAAGCAAGTCTCTTTTTCTAACACCATTTTTTCATTTTACAGCCCAAGGAGGGAGGAGAAGTCTACACTCATTTAGCTAACAGAGACCAGTAAACACTGAGAGATTTAGATTAATTGACCATTTACAACAAGGGGAGGAGAAAGGCTGGGTAAACTCTGCTTAGTGGATCAGCTGGGCTGACTTTGGGCTGTCTGCTGTTCACCCCCAAAATAACATACATGCTGAAATACTGTAAGGAATTGTGTTTAACTTTTTTGGTATGAAATCACAAATATAAAAGTGACCTCTATGGCTTTGTTCTGCCAGAGTGACCTGATCTCTGAATGCATTTTCCAACAAAGATTATCAGTTTAATAATAAAAAATAAAACTGAGTTCTTGAGTCACTGAGGGCTTTATCCTTTCTCAAGAAAAAAGAGAATGATACCCACTCGATGGCTTCCATGTTTCAAAAACAAACAAATCCTCTAGCAGGAGGAACAAGAGTACTGCAGCAATAGAAAAGTAAAATCATTTCCGCATATGATCTTGATGCACAACATGCAAGGGATAATACTCATGTGCTTACATTTTTTAATAATCATTTGCTTGTCTCCGTTCCCTCTGTGCACATTCAGCACAGTTGCAGATGTCAGAGCTCATCTTCCTCCTTCACAAAGAGAGATTATGCTGCAGGTCATTCACGCTCACTGTGAAAAACAAACTTCAGATGCTCCATCATAGTAAGGCATGAAAAACCTTTGATGTTGTGTGTCACCATACAAACTTGTCTGTCCTGTCATTTAGGGACATCTTCGTTTGCTTTCATTTGAAGCTACATATGAGGTTTGTGTTGTTTTTTTAGAAATGAGCACATTTTAATTAAATTACAAAGAGCATGAAAGGACAAAATGTCAACCAGATGGAACAGCTCAGAGTTTTAGTCTCTGCTGTATTTTATTTGCACTATGGAGAGTTACAAATTAAGTCACTTTTTAAACAAAGTTTCTGTTAGTCAGTGAATGTTGGTAGATTGTTGAAGATATACAACTTCCAAATAATAATTTTAGGAGACATTTGATTAAAAGCTGTAGAAGAACAAGCTGCTGGAAGCGTAAAGTGATAGAAATTTAATTAAAAATAGGTTCAAATAGTCCTGATGGAGAAATAAAATTCCTTTTAAGAATTATATCAAAAAGACATTTCCCTGTGATTTTACTACACACATACATGTTTGTACTTCTATACTTGTGAGGACCCTCATTGAAATAATGCATTCCCTAACCCTGACCTTAGGGGTTTGGTTATGCTCAGAAAGAGGTAGTTCGTATGACGTGTCGTCCGTGTTTAGTTTAATAATTCTTCCAAGCAACCACACTCCAAGGCAGGATGAAAAGCCGGCAAGACAAGGGGACATGGGGGAAACATTTTCAGACAGTGTCTCCTGGAAGGCATTCATAGTGTCGTAGCTGGTTGTTCACATGAAGTGACAAATAAACTGGGCAATGAAGGTGTGAAGTGTGAGTGAATGTCGGATTGTTGGTTTTGGAAAGTTACAGACATGGTCGAACACAGCTCCCGCAGTTATGACGGAGTATACTGGCTCCTTAACCATCACAACTAAATGGCCAACCGCAAACTTTACCCTAAACTGAACCTAAACCTTCGTAAGGTCTTACTCAGGCTGAAGTCTTAACCCTCAAACAGCCCTTTAAAGGTCCAACCCACATTGAGGACCAGCCAGAACGTCCTCAGTTTGCAAAAATGTCCTCACTCCCAAACTCAAATTGGTCCTCACAAAGATAGATATACATACACACACACACAGACTGTGGTATAATGACAGAGCCATTGTTGTCTGTGTCTACTACTCAGTGAGCTGCTGACAGAAACATCAGGAATTTAAACATACAGTATGTGTCTGTATATTTGTGAGTCTGAGAGCATCTCCCGTGTAATTTTATTTTACAGTTACACAAAAAGCCTCTCAGAGTCTCGGGGAGGTGACTTTAACAACAGGCTGCACAGATGGGAAAGTTTTTTGGTAATTTGACTTTAGAAAAACAGAGCATCACAAGCTGCCGTTTAAATGAAAAGATCGATGGTAGCACATTGTAGAGCCAGGTTTCCCCTCTAATTTTGGCCGTGGGTGATGTTTTCATTTTCCTTTTGGTTCCATGTCTAGCCTCATTTTATTTTCCAGTTTACATTCTTGTCCAGGTTGGAGCACAAAGAATCATTTTCTGGATATGAGAATCACTACTTGCCTCATATATATATATATATATATATATTTTAGGCTTTTTCTTATGATCAAGTCTGTTTTGCAGCAGTGGCAGGTTTCTGCCTAATGGATCTGGAGGAAAACACTTGTGTAGTGGTTGTATAGCGTCTTTGTCAGTGGGGTCCTCGAGCCCAGGCTGAAGATGCCTTCTCATTAATTCGGGAGTGCTGGGCCTTATTGTTGTGCTAATCAGGCACAGATGTGGACACCCCGACTCCAGAAAATCATCCAAGCAGTCTTGACAGCAGACGCCTCTCAGGAGGGAGGGGGGGTTGAAATCCTGGGGGGACCATTATAATTGTTTTTGACAGGGATCCAATACAAATATGTACATGCGTGAAAATGAATCAAGCTTGAGCTGTCACCCTCTGAACTGAGATATTTATGACGGTGGTATGGAGGGAAGAGACGGGTTGCGGCCACTGATGTGCCCTTGAGCAAGGCATTTTACTCTCTGCCGCTCAAGTGGAGTTTCATTGTGGCCATAACAGGAGTGTTGATTGAAAAGTCAACTTTGTTTGTCCCACAGAGGACAGATGAATAATGTTTTTCATTGACTGGCAGGTGTCTGTCTTTCTAAATGAGTGCACAAGGTATATAAAGCTACAGGTAACCATAGCAACAGTACTTCTACTTTGTGCTAGCGAACTCTCTGACTGGTGAACTGGACCTAACGCACCGAGCACAAACCTTTTTAACAAGAGTCTACAGCTACACTAATGACGCTGTGAGACCGTATAACATGGTAACCATCTCATTGTAGCATGTTAGCATGTTAGCATTTGCTAATTAGCACTAAATGGAAAGTACAGCTGAGGATGATGGATTAGTTTTGCAAGTAGTCATAAACCAAAATATTGGATAATTTGATATTTTAAACCTGATGATGATGATGTTGCACAAAAACGTTAAGGGATAATCAGAGTTATTACAATTCATGCTGAGGGGAACATAAATACCTGCAAGCAAACCTCAATATTTCACAGATACCAGTGATGTGAAATGATGTGCTGTTAAAAATTGAAATTAAATAACTTACTGCTTTTAAACGAGTGTTTGAATATGGTGTAAGATGCAGAAGTTCACTTAAGTTACACTTTAACCTCTTAATTGGTGTCTCATCTAATCTCATCTAATCATCTCAAAGAACACACGTCAAGTGTTCAAAAGAGGGCAGAAAAATTGATGAGTGTTTAAAGTATTTTTTATCATTGGCCCTGGGATGTAGCTGGGATGTGCCCAGCTGGGAGCAAATGTGATCAAATTGCTGCTTTTATGAAGCGTTAACATGCATAGATGCTGGAAAAATAAGACAGTGGCACACCCCGATGCACTGACGTCAAGCCGCAATGATGTGTGTGCAGTTTATGGCACAAAAACAACTCCTCACGTTAAGCTGTCGGTTGTTGAGATAGTTCCCTCTAAAAACCAAAAATGTCAACCTCATGGTGGCAGTAGAGGAAAAGTCAGGGGATCACCAAACTCAAAGGGATTTATCCTCTGGGGAACATGAATGTGTGTACCAAATTTCATGCCAATCCATCCTATATTTGTTGAGAAATTTCAGTCTGAACCAACCAGCACTGCCATCCCAAGAGCCACACTGCTAGCTGCTAACTGCTAAAAAGACACCTTCCAGCAGCTCATCATTGTTTCCAAGCTGTATTTTGTTAGCTATTAAGCTAATTTCTCTAATGCAATTTTAATACCTTTGTTACATTGGCCACGACATCTTTTTACTGCACTGTAACTGTATTTTATTTGATTTTATGTATTTTATTTGATTTTATGTATCTTTAATGTTTTTCTTTGCCCATGTGAAGCACTTTGAATTGCCTCTGTGTTTGAAATGTGCTATATAAATAAAGCTGCCTTACCTTGCCTAGTCACAAATACATGCCAGAATCACCTGAGTTTTGTTTAGAGTAGAGAAAGGACAAACTTCTGAGTCGCTGCATAATAACTGGTGCTAGTTGTTGTGTAAGCTAAGTCTATTTTTTTATTTCTACAAGTGGAAAAAATCACAAGATACAACCTAAAAGTGACAAAGCGAGGTTAGCTCTTTCCTCCTACTTCCATACGTCATCAACATAACTGACCAAGTTAACTTCCCGGTGGTATACTTATAAGAAAGAGGTGAATCTGAGCGTTGTTCCTTGTGACCTGATGGAGCCTCTGATACTCTACCAGGTGTTTCTTCACTCTGTTTTTCTTTTAACCCTCGACTGAGCAGCAGAACCAAAACATCCACAGAACCCCCGGCTCCAGGTTTATCATCACCGCTGTTTGTCTTCTCCATTCACTCTCTGAGGAAGGTGTATTTCCGCCTCTGTCACCGACTGTGTCTGTCTGTCTGTGGCCGAGCGGGAATCCACCTGTGTGTGTGTGTGTGTGTGTGTGTGTGTGTGTGTGTGTGTGTGCGCGCGCATGTTTTCAAAGAATAAGAATTACACGGTAGTGATAGTGAGGTATGGACACACACACAGGCTGCTGTGTACGCCAGGTGGTTTGCAGGCTTGTTGTGCTTTCATAAAGTGAGCGATTTAGTATCTCTAATCTGTGCTCCCTGCAACAAAACACACCTGCTGACAACAGCAACACAACATAAACTGAAGAAAACACACACACACATCCAGAGTATAGAATAATTTAGTCATTAAAATGCTGTTGAAGAAGGGTTATATTAATTTAGATTAGAGTTGCAGGTGTAAAATTCCTGAAAGGGGAGTATTTAGTGTTAACGACTGGTATATTTCAAAATAACCATGCAAATTAATACAAATACAAGTACATATGTCAATGTATACAGCTCTCTGACCTTTGTACACTTCTCTGTACTGTACATAGCAAAATATCTATAAACTGTCCTGTAATTTAACTGTGGAAATGCATATCAAACTGGTACTGAGCTCATGAACATATGAAATAAAACATTGCAGTAAACCAAATATTATTTCTTTTTCTCAACTATGCTGTTACCCTACTGCAACACATACATTAACATGGACATAGGAAACACTACATTAACTGCTGCTTTTCATTTCAGTCAATTCATTTTCCAGCTAATCCAAGGTTTAAAAAAAAAAAACAACTTTATTTAGCTTGAGAAGTAGGAACATTTCTCAACCCATAAAGGAACACTTAATCCTAAAGTTTATCTAAAAAATAATTCAATTCAAATGAAAAATATCAAAATTTGGAGATACATGGTTTTTACTGGAGTAAGGGCGTGAAAAATTGTATTCTGAAAACTAACTAGTAACTAAAGCTGTCAGATAAATGTAGCAGCGTGAAAAGTACAATATTTGCCTCTGAGATGTAGTGGAGTAGAGTTGCAAAAAATGGAAATACTCAGGTAAAGTGCAAGTACCTTGAATTTGCTTAATTCATGGTACAAATTCTCCTAAATTTCACTATCCAGCTAAAGCACAAGGACATTCCTACACATATTCCTTGACTCCTGGCCAATCAGCATCTATGATAAACGAAAACACGTCCACTGTTGACCAGCTTTAATTAACCCTTTGTGTGTCCGGTGATGGTGAAGAGGGCCTGGTTCATGTCAGGGAATGAATGAGCTGATGCCGGAGAGACTGTGGGATTAAGAATCGGAGAATGAAGGGAGGGGAGTCGCTCTGTTGAGATTAACACCTCGGTTTGCTTTTCCCACATGGCCTCTCAATCCCTCTGGAATGCTTCATCACTGTCCCTTCAAACTAACGTCTTTCTTTTTTTGATAAGCAAAGGCCTGGTGCATTAACACAAAATGATCATGTTAACTGTATATCTACACAGGGATCCTCAGGTTGTTGATCTGTTTTAAACTGACTTTAAACGCCCACTTTACTGTCCAAACTCCACGCTCGTATTTTAAACAGCTCAAAGAAAACAGGAGGATGGTGCCACAAAGAAGCACCACTTTGTTTTCAGTGTTTATTCCTTTCAGAAAATTCATTGTGCTTTCGTCATTGTGCTTGATTTACATCAAAAATATAACTTTTGTGTTTCTCTCTCTCTCACTGGCCACCTGTTGTCATTAAAAATCATTAATTATGCAATGGACCTTCAGGTTTCCATCTGTCCTTTTAGAAATAACCTCACTTTGTTTTTGTGTTGTGCTCTCAGTCAGTTTGTAAAAGTAGGTTTGTACCGTTTTACGATTATGGACATCTCACTGGGAAACTTACTCAGTAGCTTCAAATTGAGGCGGCATGGCGACGTGGTGGTTAGCCGTTAAGGTCCTGGGTTTGAACCTACTGGGGCCCTTCTGTGTGGGGTTTGAATGTTTCTCCACTAATCCAAAAACATGTGGTTAAGTTAATTGGAGACTCTAAATTGCTCATAGTTGTGAGGGTGATGGTGTCTGTCTATATGTGTCAGCCAACATTAGCAAAAAAAACGATTTGGCTGCTTTGAGTGGATATTGTAGGGAAAACAAATGAAATACGTTGTCGCTGAACATTTTGCAGATAAGTTCAGTACGAACATCTGCAGATACAATCCTATGTTTCCTCATTGTGTTGATAAAAAAAAACCTGTTAGGCCGACATTACGTTCCTCTCAATATTTGATGTTTATGTTGCTACTGTTGTACCTGCTGAAAAACAAATCAATAAAAAATGTCTCACAAAAAAACTATCTTGCTCCATTTCTACAAAATATGAGCATGAGTTTTCCAAGAAAGGTTGATTATTACTCCATCTGTAGATATTGTGACTTGATTGTTATGTTTTACTACCAAAAACCATACATTTCAGATTTTATGTACATGAAACAGCTTCTTAAGTTTAACCATTTCATTTTCAATACAATTCAAATTTGAATGGTCTGCAAACAAAACAAAGGCAATAAATCATTTTGACACATTAGTATCTAAATTGAAAAGTTTGTGGAACTCCATATTTAATAGAAAAGCTGTTTGATTCTTCAGGGAAGTTTGAAAAAACAAGAACAAAAAACTCATTTATATTCAGGTTTATTTGTTGCACTTTATTTATTTAAATATGCTTAAAATTAATTCAAATAAGAGTGAGAGAAGTAAGAACCACATGATTTGTAATACACATGGGAGTCTCAGTCGTCCATCTTCCACTTTCTTATTTGTGAGCGACAACATTCCTGGCAGCAATTTTGACGTGATAATTTGGTTTATATTTAGACGTTTTGATGTGATCAGTCACTTTATATTGAGATGTTGCCTTCAGTGTCACCTCACATCTGTAGGTGGACTGGGGCATCACCAAGTCGTGGTCAAATGAGACGACCACGGGCCCTAAAAATATGAGCTTAAGGTTTAAATCCCTCATCGTCTAACATCCCATTGTCCCCCAAATCCAGCCTACCTTTAAAAGAAGCCTTCTCTGAGCCCTGCAACAATGTGGCCCATAAGACCCCCCCAGACAAAAAGAAAGAAAGATCCTCTCTCTTTCTTACCCCCAGCTCCCTCTCCTTCACTCTGTGTAAAAGTCTGATCCTCCAGTGTGAGAAACTCTTAATCAGGGGCCAAACAATGAGACCCCAGATCCCTGCTTTTTGACAGAGGGCTTGATCTAATAAGCAGAGGAGGGCTGGGATGTGTGGGGGACGGGTGGCCTGATCCCAGGGATTACTGGGAGAGATCTACCCTGGAGAGGGGGCCTCCTCACGGGGGGAGGAGGAGGAGGAGGAGGAGGAGGAGGAGGAGAAGGAGTGGACAGAGAGGAAGAGGAGGAATGAAAAGGATAGGTACATGGAGATGGAAGGAAGGAGTGATGGAGTATGAAGGTATAAGCCAGAGGACGAAAATCACCAAACAAACCTAAGACAATGTGTTGACCCAGTGTTAGTGTTATTTTTTATATTAGTGTTGGTTTATTTACCTGGTTGCAAACTGCTATTTTTAAACTTACATGTCACTATGTATATTATCCGCAGTTATGTATATTATCTGCAATATCATTATTTTTGCACTGTTTTTAGTTTTTAATCACCTTACATTTGCATTTACACACATTTATATATATATATATATATAAGATATTTCCCTTCAGGAGTTGATAGAGACCAAAAACAGAGCTAAAAGAGAGTGAATATTGGACTTACATCCATCAGGTGGACACAAACACGACTCCAAATGAATGATAACGTTGTTCCATAACTACTGGATGTGTAAATAAGCAACTTTTTGCTAACAAGTTTTCCCTATCAGCTTCAAAGGTGATAATATGTCAATGTTGTGTTCAAAACTTGTTTTCGCTGTCCCCAAGTGGCCAAAAAAATCAGTTATTGCAGGTTTAACGTTGTGCTGCTGGAGCCTTTTCATTAATCTGATGGAAATGTTTCAGGCTGTCATGGCTTTTATGTAAAAGTGACCTGCAGTGCTTATTCAGACATGAGACCAACATGTAAACTTGCCATCACATTTACATAACAAGGTGCATGTCTGAAAGAGGTTTACCTTACAGTGACGTCCAGATGCATACACACTCTCTTGTGGAGACAGAAAACAGTTCCTGGTAGTATTATTTTCTCACCTTTGAGACAGTGTTTGTTGCTTACTATCATTCAACACGAAGCAGAGATGACCAGCTGCAAAACATGATGTTGATCAGAGTCGTTTTGTGACACTTGACTTTCACAAATCATCAGTCTGCTGTTGAAGTGTAAGGAGACTCCCGGGGGAAGAAGGTGGGAGGTATAGGGGAGAGGAGAAAGAGGCATGGGAGTATAATGGACTGAGTATGGGAGGATATGAACACCTGTCTAAGACAAGCGGGGGGGTCCTTTAGCTGCACATGAGGGTGAGAGTACAGGAGGTAAAGAGGGTAAGAGGAGTGAGGTGAGAAGAAGCCAATCAGAACAGAGGGCTTGATGGTTGTACAGCTCACATGTAGAGAGGTTCTTCCTGGGCTCGTATAGGCAGCAATTTAAAAAATTATGATTAGAGCAATTTTCCTTTTGAGACATTGGCATAATCAGTGTACCAAAAATGTCTGTGTCATTCTGCCTTAAATTGTTTTCTACTGTCATTTAAACTCCTCATTCATACCTTTAAGTTTAGCTGCCAACAAAATTACAATTTCTTTAAAAACTGGAGGTTGCGTGTGTGTGTATATATATATATATATGTATATGTGTATATGTATGTGTATATATATATGATGGGAGGAGGCACAAACGATATTAAAGTTTGTCTGATATGAGAAAGTTATTGACAAAAATTTGAAAAGATCCCTTTTCGGTGCCTAACTTCAGCTCCTCAGTTTCAAAATGATAATGAGAAGATCTGAAGTTTAAGGAGCACTTTTTTATATGAACGATCCTGACATGACTGAATTTTGCTGATTGTAGCAAGGTGTGTGTGTGTATAATGTATGTGTGTTTCGAAGAGCAAACTTAAGTATGTTATGGCTAAGTGAGAGGTATGAAAGGAACTAATGGATGCTGGCTAATGTTGCATTATGTGAGGGGGGCAGGGAGGAGCAGTAAGAGTTTCAGAGCCCCCCTCTCCTTGCAGGCCGGCCTCCAGCTCCTGTTTTTTCTTCCCCTCAGCCTCTCCATCCAAAACCCTTCCTTCATCCCCTGCTTAGCCACCTCTTAACCCAGCCATCACCCCGAGGCCCCTTCTCCCTCGTCCACCACCACCATCCCCCCTTCTACCATCCCCCTTTCCTCCCTGAAAAATCTCATCTCTGCTGCCTCAGTCACATGATTACATCTATTCATACACTGACCAACCAGGTGGGCAAAAATACACATAACAAAGCCCAATAACCAGACTGAATTTTGTTTTCACTTTATTTTAATTATGCAATTGGATCTGCAAAGAAACATAGTAGATGTGGGCTGAACCCAGGCTAAAAAAAAGTATATAAGGTGCTGGACTGAACATGAGTGAAAAGAGAACAATGAAATCTGCACTAGAGGTCTTCACAAGCCCAAAATGTTGTTTTCTTTCAGAAAAAGAGAGACCCGATCCGACGAGATCCAAAATGCGATCAACCTGAACAGAGAGAGAACACCAGAGCACGATGCACTGATCAGTTCACAAGAAGCCGTGGTTAAAAGAGCTGCAATATAGTAATAACAACGTCCTAAAGACGACTGTAAAGTCCTAGAAACTAGTGCTTCTAAGACTAATTTATGGAAAAAAATTTCACCTGCTGCACCAACAATAAAACAGTCTGTAGCCAACTGAGTGATAGATAGACAGAAGATACCAATTCAATATCTGTGAATCATTTAATAGCATAACTCTTTTACATATAGGCTCCTGATTCCCTGGACTGTTTTCTCGCGTGGTGATTATGATGAACCACGTGATCAGAGCTGATGGTGAGTAAGTTCAGGTCCATTCAGATTCACTCGGCTCACAAACCACGAGACTCGTGGCAGTAAAACGAGACCCATACCTGATCTGATTAGACATTTAGTATAATTTGGACTCGGGTCTCGGGTTTGTGTATGTTTGTGAGTGTTCGAAAGCAAATACACAAGCTGCCATAAGCTTAAAAAACAGACCTTTATAAGCATCAGTATAACAAATGAGCGGGCGACAAAAAGTAGAAATGTTGTTTTGAGATCTTGAAATTAAAGTTCAAACTCTGATAAGATATGTTTAAGGCTCATTATTTGCGTGTTTTTTTTATTGTGAACAGGCAGACGTTTTTTAAATTAAACTGATTCTTTACCTAGATTAACCTGGAATTGAGTTCAATTTAGATAATATCATAATATCATAGATGACAGATACACTCCTGGACTTCTCTTTTGAAGGATTAAAAAACTGAATATCATGAGTCTTAGGCATCAGTTGAGGCATTTAGTCAACGGAGACCAACAAGAGAGTACATAGTGTGTGAGGGTCATTCATTGGAGAGCTGGAGTGCGTGGCTCTTAATGTGAAGGACAGGGGGGGTGTCTTGCTTCCTGCACCAATGGAGAGGGCGGATCCATTAGCAAAAGCTACTGTGACACTGGGCGTTCAAGACCTTTGATGTCTTCACAGCAGCAGGCTGCAGGGGCGGAGGAGCGAAGACCTGAGGGCTTTCAGAGAGGAGACCCGGTGTGTCCAGATGGGGTCTTCATCCATTCACAGTCTGTTGAAAATGAGAGAATTTTTTCCTTGTTGGGCGAAAACAATACTGCCAGAATGTCAACTGGTCAAAAATTTAAATGAAGAGGTTGTTTTTAGTTTGAGTTTTACTTAAATGGCATAATATGTAACATTTCTGCATTAAAATGTCTAAAAAAACCCTACTAGACCTATGTTATATATTTTGTTGAGTCGTTTACTTACATTATCCCAAATGTTTCCAACAATGTTCAGACCCAGAGAACTCCGTAATTTTATTCAAGGCAACGGTGCGTTTCATTTGGTCGCCTGTCAGTGGCGTCATATGCCCTTTAACCTTTACCCCCTCTAGTGGCTATAACTTCCCGGGGAAACACAAGATGTGTCACATGATACGTCAGACAGTGAGAGGGAAGGAATAAAATGTCACAGAATTATACTCAGTAACAGTAATACAGCATTTTTTCTGCCACACAGCATACAGTTTTTATTAATTGCATGCCATTTTGCAACACAGTAATCCAGTGGAGACCTAATTCATTGATATAATCTTGCAACATCGATCAAGCATATGCTACTATGACAAATGGCTCATGCCAGCCACCAAGCCAATGCGTACGGTAACGTTACAACAACGTTTAACATGCTCAATGTTATTTTTAGTATGATTGTTTTGACCACGGATAACAGCGCCAGGCTACCCCCCGACTGAATTCACTACGTAACGTTAGCTACAGTAGCTGTATGGGTAGCCGACCCTGTGGTTTCTGAGGCCCACAGCAGGACGGTCACCCCTCATGGACTGTATTATACTGTACCACCTGTACACGTGGACATTGTTTGCACTGTTTCATACATGTAATACTATTTTAATGCCATGATCTTACATATTTCTTAGTACTTTTAATATGTTTTATTCATATTTACTGTATTCCTTATCTATTACTTATCATTATTCCTTTTCTGTTCCTCACATATCTCTGCTGCTGTGAGACTGAAATTTCCCCACGGGAATAAAAAGTAAGTTAGGTAAGGTAAATTAGCAAGTTAACGTTACGTTAGCTAACAATACTTGCGGCTATTTCATTTGAATGACTTTTTTCCTTTCACACAATCGTCACACTGAAAGCAACACTTAACACTTGTACAAACTCGTCATCTGCTCACAATGAAGAGGAATCAGATCTCATTCACTGTGAGAATACACAGAGGTACCGAACTTCTGAGCAGTATGAAGTCACATGTAAAGGGGCACAGCAGGTAGGTTACCTGGTGTTTGCTAAGAAGAATAGGGGGTGGAGAGAGAGAGCAGGAAATGCAGCTAACAGCTGCCCAAATGTGTCACAGTGTAAAGGACAATGCAAGGTTTCATCAGCAGTTGCTGAAGAGTGCACTGTTCATAGACTCCAAGCTATATAACAATATTAACAATCTCTCTTCACCAATAAAAGTGTGGCATTGGAAAATGTATAAATACTACATAGTCTCATGTCTAGGTCACACTCGTGGAGGTCATGAAAGGATTGTATTTGTCAGACAAACTACATAATTTATCTAAGGATTTTGGTTGAGGAGAATATTACAGTGTAGTAGTATCAGAAAATGGAAATACAAGTATGTCAAGATTGTAAATGCAGTTAGTTACATGCCATCTCTGCTAACAATAAATCAAACCAATGGAGGAAAACTGTCATTTATAACTTCATCAAGTTTGTTCTAGTTTCGTAAAGCTGAGAGTCACATAGAAGCAAAACAATTTACACATTTCAGGAGATGTTCAAGTTCAACAACAAGCCAAACAAGCACAAAACAACGTGTTGCTGTGTAACAGCTGTGGAGACTATCTTGAAAAGAAGAAGAAATACATAATAAGAAAAGAAGAGAAGCGGAAGAAAAGACAGGAAAGAAGTGGAGAAGATGAGATGAGGCAGAAAGAGTCAGACCACAGATCCGTTTCCATCCTCTCTGTCTGTTTATTGAACTGTAATCATGAATAATACCCTCCATATGTAACACGTTACTGGATTTCCTCCAGAATACTGCAGCCGGGAGTCTGCGATCTCTCAAGCCCCGGTGTTGAGGTTAACCAAACATGTCTCTGTGCGTACATCCTGGGTATATCACGGTGTGTCTGCACGGCAGCAATCCCTCTGTTGCCAGCCAGCTGTCTGTAACAACACACCCATGTGAATAAACTACATACATATTTGCCTTTACGTAAATAAAGGCATATACACATACACATACTTCACTGACACTTTACTGCAAGAGACCTCGTATGAATTTGTACATACTGTATATTAGTACAAACAAATGTTATGTTATAGGATTTGTACTTGAAACACGTGCAGCAAATAGTTATATGTGTATGTGAAGTATGGATCCATATTTCAATAGCACTCACTCGTCTTTCTATCCTCCAAAGTACAGAGCAGCATTCAGCAGGTGGAACATCTAATGCTGAAAATAACAGCAAGAACAACATTACTACCTTTTGAAAACTAATAAATGTCTTTTCCTCATACATTTAGGAGGAAACATAATTGCTGAGTAATAATAATAATAATAAACTTTATTTTTACAACATTTTTCAAAACACAGTTACAAAGTGTTTTACATGGTTGAACCAGGATTAAAACATTTCGGGAACACTTGTGAGTAAAATGTGGATGCATCATACTGAGGAGTAACAATGTCGTCCTCCGTTCCTTCATGATTATCCGACCATTACTTTATGGAAGTTTTGACTGGACTGTTAAAGGACACACATGTGTAAAGAAGGCCCAGTCCATTCATATACATGCTCTCGAAGACTGCCTCTTTTTTCTGTTTGCTGTATGTTGAGGATCCAAGAAGTATCCTTTAACATCACTCTCTCCACAGATAAATAAAAGAAAAAGTGGCGTCACAGAAGAAAAATAGGGAATCTTCCTCCTCCTCTTCCTCCTCTGCTCGAGGTTATCAGTGCTGGGGTTGTTTCAGCCGTGGCATACGTCCTAAATACTTCAAAGACGGGACGTGTTCACGCACACACAGGCAGTCAGCCAGCCAAACAAATAATTAACAAAGTCAGTGAGATTAATTAAAGCAGCAGGGTTCAGGCAGGGTTCAGCCTTCTGTGTGTGTGTGAGGGGGGAACGGGACTCCCCTGCTGGATGTGATTAGGGAACCAAAGAAGAAAGGGAGAAGAGGCGAGGGAAAACAGTGGCTGTCATTGATATCCATCTTCATGTAAACAGTTGGGTGTATGTAGGTGTGCATGTGTGTGTTTGTGTGTGTGTGTGTGTGTGGCTGGGAGGCATGAAGAGAAAACTTAAGTAACGTCATGTCCTACTAAGCTTCAAATAAGAGTTGGGTGAAAAATAAACTGAACTGCATTTGTAAATTAGTCAGCTTCACCAGCAACACATCAAATACAAAACGTATGACAGAAAATGTCAAAAAAAATTAGACTCCAATGTCACAAAGTGAAGTATTTAAGTAATCAGATTACTTTGTTGTGCGTAAGAATGTAACTGTAATATAATTTAACAGCAGCTGCGACCCCCAGACCAGCCATATAATGGCTCCTCTCTTCCCATACTGAACCTGCAGTGATCACTGCACAAATGAGTATTGCTACGCATGTAATGATTATAATGGCTGTATAAACGTGCAAGTGCATAGCAATATAACACTTATCTAGAGTATAAATATGTTATATACAAGGATGTCACTTTGTATTTTTAAACATTTTTTAAACCGTCTTCAACATATGTGATTTTAGGCAATGTGATGGGCCAATCAGTATGAGGTCAGAGTAGATAATGACGGCGGGCTGGAAAGTTTTTTATAACACTGCATCAAAAGGCCGTAGCCTAGGCTACTACAGAGTCGACAATACGAAAATAACAACGTTGACCACGCAAGTAACAGTCATCCATATGCATCATTGGACAATGCTCATTTGTTTCTTCTAAATTTAAATTGCATTGTATGTTTTCTTATTGTGCAAATAAACCTTTCTCGAAGCATTCTTATTTTATTTAACAAATTCTGCTTTCAAAAAGTGGTGGGGACCAAATCGTCCATTTCAAAAAGTGCTGGGGACATGTCCCCAGTGTCCCCAGTGTAGATGACACCTATGGTTATATACCACGTACTAATATTTGTTTATTATATATTGACTGCAGCCGAGTATCTCTACGAATGCAGGAAGTATACAGGAGACCAGAGTTTGTGTACCGTCACAGACAATTAACATTTACCTTTTTACTAACCAAAACAATGATCTTTCCCTAATCTATAACCAGACAGCAGTTTCCACGTTCAGATATTTTAGAAACCAAGAATTTAAAAAATGTTGTCACTGTCATGTTCTTGTCGGGCGATAGGGTTATATTATTATTTTTCATGTTATATTTAATTACATACATTATGCATACATACTAATTTACATATAAATATGTATTTCACATATACTGTATCACTTTATAAGATAATATCAGAAAACTGTCCTCTTCCATTACACTGCAGGCTGGTGTAGGGTAACGTACTTTATATAATGTTCTAACTTTTGATTTATTTACCTGTATATAGTTTTTCTATTTGTTTTCTGTTTCTCTTTGGTTTATTTCTTGTGCTCTTGTAATGCTAAATTTCCCTCCTGAGTTTTATCTTATCCTCTTATCTGATGTTTCAAAGTTTTTAAAAAGAAAATGTTTTGACTTTCTTATCGGTTTTGTATTTGTGGTTTGTTTTGTAGGTGTTTAGTAGGAAAACACCAAATTTCTGACAGCATTTTCTGCACAAAACTGACTATTTTATCTATTTAAAACATCATTTCAAATACTGAATAGCATGTGCATACAGATCTGAGACCTGTGACAATTTTAACTCCTCTTGTTTTCCCTTAAGTAGCTTTAAGATTATTTTTCTTATTCCGCACTGACAGCATGAGATATATATATATACACAGTATAAATTGTGTCGGCTTGTTGCAGCTCTTCATTGAACCTTTATGAAGTTTACACTGAGTGAAATATTCAAAGTTCCAAGTTTCTTATACCACTCCAACAAATGGAAATATTCTAGATGTTTTTTTTTATAATTTTGTACACATTTCCTCAAAACTTAGCCTGACGCATTTGGTATCTTTAGAAACTTTGGGATCCCTGCTGCAATTCAAAATAAAGTTCTGTGGGTTTGAACAAAGTTTGGCTGCACAGCATGCGTTTGTACTGACAGGACCACCAGTATGTCAGATGACATGTTTTAATAGCAGGTCTCTTGCTGTGGGACCCTCCTCCCTGCCCTCTCTGTTCCTTTCTCTCTCCCCTCCCTCCCCCTCTCCCTCTCTGCTCTGTCTCTTTTTAAGCCCTGTGTTTTGGCAGCAGCGCTCCCCTGCATCACAAAGCCCCTACTTTCAGCTTGTCCCATTGTGTTGCGAACATTGCAGGTAATGATTAACACAAACACACAACAATGGGAGCTTCAGCACCCAGCCAGCGTGGGAGTCGATAGTCTTAAGGTCAGGACGAGCAGACAATGTCACTGACCTGTACTTAGAAGCCACAAGCCACGAATACTGTATGATTTCAACTTTTTAGATGAAGATCTAGAGAGATGAAAAAATCCTTCGTTTTAATGCATTTTTGTTCTGGAGGCTTTCGGAACAAACAGGCTTTCGTCAGAGCATCAGGTCTGTTTGACTGAAAGCTCAGACAACAAACTGGGTGTTTGCAATAAATGTGCAGGTACTTAAATTTAAGTTCATTTAACTTAACAAAACTAAGGATCCATGAGACAGCCATGCATATGCTGGCCAGGTATGCAGAGGTGAGAGAATGTCCAGAAGCTCAAACACGACCGCAAATTCTGACCTCCACATTTCCCACATTCCTACTACGTCCACTGTCATTGGTCAGTGCTGAACTGTACTAGTCGGCTCTGTGCTGGCAGCATCGGATGCAATGGTGCAAAATATGTTTTATGTCACTCTGATATATGCATTTCCTTGGTTTTGTAACTTTTTTGGAAATCACTTAAGAGCCCTCTCCTGGCAGTATAAGCAAATGAGAGAGAGAGAGAGAGAGAGAAAACAACGCAGTGATACATACAAGCAAAAGTGCCCTTCATGTAGGCAATAAATGAAGTTCACATGTGTTTTTGCCTTCTCAGATCACCTCGCAAAGAGCCGTTTTCATGGCTTATTGGCTGACCTCTTCAGAAATGACAAAATAAAAGAAAGAAAAAGTTAGGTGTTTTTTATTTATTTTTTACAAATTGTCTTTCTCTTTCTGACATCTGTTTTTTGTTTGCCTTTTTTTATTGTTTTTTTGGTCTCATTTCTGCCGCTGCATTTGTAAGAGCATTTTTGCAAACTGCTATGAGTAAATAAAAATAAATAATAAGTAATAATAAATAATGCCTACTGTATATATTTTTATGTGCAGATTTAAATGCATGGCATTCAAACCTTTTGCGGCAGAGTCTGTGGGTTATACTAGAGCAATAGTTTGAAGATTTTGTAAAATACGATTATTTGCTGTCTTGCCGAGAATTAGATGAGAAGATTGATATCACTCTCATGTCTGTTTGGTAAATATGTCGCTGGAGCCAGCAGCTGGTTAGCTTAACTTAGCTTAGCATAGCTTAACGTAAAGCGTGGAAATGGGGAAACCGCTATGGTAACTAGCCAGGAACTAGTCTGGCACATAACCCTGCAAAAGACAACAAATTAAACCAGCAAGATATAACGTGCTAGTTAGTGATCTTTAGAGGTGCTGGATGCAGGATCAAAACAAAAAGATATGCTTTTAAATTAAGATGCACTATTGTTGACAGGGTCATTTTAGAGAGGATCATTCGCTAAACAGTCAGAAATTTAAATGTAAATGGGACCTGATGTTTCCATAATGTGTCCCTGCTGTGAAGTAGACTAATGAGCGACCGGCCACACCTCACACATTCCTCCTGACCTTTATTCCACCTCACTTTCCCTACATACACACACACACACACTCTCCTAACGTCACTTCACCCCAATGATTATCATTTACCCCCAACATCACCCCTCCTCCTCCACAATCTGTTATCAGCTGTCAGGGACCAACCAGCCCCGGCATTCTCCATTAGCATTAACATCAGTATGCAGCAGGCTATCAATGCTATCTGGATCTGGGGGCACCGGGAGGGTCGGGAGGGATCCACCATATCACTGATGTCATCAGATAAAGAGGTGGGATGGCGGGTCTGGTCCTGGTCGAGCGGGGGATCTCAAATGAAGGTATTGACTCCTATCATGCAGAGTAGCCTATTTGGGACTTGGATACAGACGGGGAAAATTAAAACTCAGTGTTGTAATTTAATTAACTAGTGAACCATCTTTACCTGATGATTCTCCTTTACCTCCACTTCAGTTAGTGATTTCCTAAGTTTCCCAGACAACAGTACAATCAACAAACTTGTACTGCAACATGATGAAGTGCAAATATTAAAGGAATAGTTCAACATTTTGGGAAACAATGCTTAATCACTTTCTTGCTGAGAGTTAAGCGGGGTTTATGTTTGACGCAGCGTCACATGCGTGAGAGTCCATGACGTCATTACGTAACTAAGTGCGAAGGCTTCGCAAGTTCTTGTGGCGCTTTCTCGTGCACCTCCAAATTTTTGTAGTGGACAATGTACACTGAGCGTTTCAGTTCAACATGGACGCCTTCGAAACTAGACTGGCTGAGCAGGTACGCCTTTACAAGCACCTCTACGACACTTCCATGAGAGACCGCAGGGACAGCCAAATGATTCTGATCTCTGGGAGAGAGATTGCCACCGCATTTAATAGATATTTATTAAATATTTAACAGATAAACTATTCCTCAGCAACAACAAGCTCAACAGTGCAGCCATGTTGGGTATATCTTCCGGTAACACTCGTTGACTTCTTGCAATAGAAGTGCGCATTCAGCATAAATGTGGCTGTGCAAGCTTGTACAAGCTTGTCGTGACATCCACGTCACGGTTTCTCGTGTGATGTGATGATGTGACGTGATGTCAGACAATGTTGGAAATCAAAAGTGTTTATAGTTGTTCTGAGTGGCCACACTGGAAGGCGGGGTGAAAAGCCAGCAGCCATAGTGAGGGGGAAGACGCAGTATAGTTGAAATATGGGTATAACAGCGCACCCAAACAGGTGCTTTGAACAAGACTGTGCAAAAATTTGGATTTGTTATGACTGGAGGTCTACGCGCACCGTTGCAATCAAAGCCCCAACTGTTGTCTCTTATTTCGTTGCAAACCAGCAATTATTTTTATTGTGAGAATCATTTTGATTTTAACCTTAAAAGGCGATTTCAACTCCTAAAACCACAGCAGTGATGCACCTTTCTGTCAGCTGATACACGGCCATGTTAACAGTCTCCCTCTCTCTTGTGTATAACTCTAACTATAATGATTGCACCTCTCATGGAAAATACATGTCACGTGGCTGCAAGGTATTCTGATGTCTAAACTACTGGCAGTCTTGCTTACATATCATTATTTCATACTGTTTAGCTTTAGAGCTGTCACAAATTCTCTTTCTTTCATGTGGGATAATGATAATTAATTGTGTTATCAGTCATCTGGGCCAAGTAATCTCTTTGTCTGTAATTTGGCACAAGTAAATATTTTAAATGCTCAATGTAAGGGTGCATCAATGGGCTTTGAATATAAGGTGTCTGTGTGTGTGTGTGTGTGTGTGAAGCAATTGAGGCGGCTGAAATCCCACCTCTGTCTCATTAGCACAACAAGAAGATGCAATAACATTAACACTGCTGTCCCCTCCCAAAACACAGGTATCTAATAATCTATCAGTATAAACACACACACACACACCTGATTATTTTCTGACTTCAATTCAGGGCAGACTTTGAAGGTAACATCATATTAATCATTTGTGGAGTCCCGCTGTATTGAGCGCCAGCAGTCAGTCACACACACACACACACGCTCAGGTATGACACAAACACATCATCGGCACAGCAGTCAACCACGTAGCGCCAGCTGGCGTTAGCATAGCTCTTATCTGCTTTATGACTTCCACTCTGCCTCCTTTATTTGTGTACTTTGACTTTCGCTGTAAAGCTCCGTCTGACCCGAAGTAGCGCCACAAAGTGTCAAAGGTCAAATCTGGAATTTATTTCAGCACATAAATTTCAGCTAAACACACTCATACTGTGGCCACTGGAGGAGTTTGACCCACAGATAAAAGTAATCGGAGTGTGCAGTTTCTTTACCTCTTTTTGTGATTTATTTGGAACTTTTATTTTGAAGTTGGCAGAGTTTTTTCAGCAGGCACAGCTTTTAGTCAGACATTTCTTCGAGTGGCTCACTTGGCTGAAGCAGGTGTCATGTAACCATGTTTGAATCTGGGCCAGGACCTTTGTAGCTTGTGATTGCCCTCTCTCTCTCCAGCACTTCCTGTCTCTCTTCACAATAAAAACTGTCCAGTTGAGGCAAAACAATAATCCTAAAGGATTTCTCAGAGGCTGAAATGAATTTACTGGTGGAGTTCAACCACTGTGGGCATTTATAGGGACACTGGTTTGCTGTTTAGCTAACTGGGAAACTTGAAAGGCTTAGAACCAACTCTGGTCAAAATATATTGCTGATATTATTTGACTAGAAATAACAGATTTTCTCAGAATTGATTTGGTGAATTCTGAAAGGTAAACAGATCAGCATATATCCTGCTCATTCCAAATGTGCTTTTCTGTAACATCAACTCTTTTTTTATTATGTTTTTGATACATGGCCAAAAGTATGATGCTTTAACAGCCTCCACTCTTCTGAGAAGGCTTTGCACCAGATTTTGGAACCTGGCTGCAGGGATTTGCTCCCATTAAGCCACAAGAGCTGGGCGAAGAGGCCTGACTTGCAGTCGGTATTCGGTAGTCAGTAGCTCTGTGCAGACCACTCAAGTTCTTCCACACAAAACTAGGAAAACCATTTCTATACTGACCGGGCTTTGTGCACGGGGGCTTTGTCACGTTGAAACAGGAAAGAGTCTTTAAACTGTTGCCCCAAAGTTACATTATTGTCTAAAATATATTTGTATGCTGCAGCATTAACATTTCCCTTCACTGGTACTAAGTGTCTCTATAGGGACAGTATTTGGCCATGTAGTGTACATACAGAGGGATCTTGCACACACAGACACAATTATCCTCTGAATATGCCAAAATAATATGTCCTCAGTGATGAAGTTATGATAAATGCACACATCAACTCCTTCAAAAGCCACGATCAATGCCTTAAAGGACAGGAAGGGTTACGAAATAAAAATGGAGACACGGAAACGGAAACAAGAAGAAGAAGAAGAAGAAGACCCTTGACAGAAGTTACCTGTAATGTTGCTGATATACAAACTGAACACTATACTGCGCTTAAACCCAAAGTCACAGAGTTAAAGCAAAACAATTTAGCTCTGGAAGTAAAAAAAATGGATTTATTTCTCCTTTTTTGTTTTTGTGCTTCTTCTGATCTTAATGGATTGAGTAATACCGCATTAAAAATCAATCTCAGTGGAGGGACTCGGCTTTTATTATTAAGGTGAGATACAGACGGACAGACAGAGACGTATTGTGCATTGTAAGCAAACTGAACTGACCTGGGTTAAGAAAAGGAAAAGTTAGTGAGTTAGTGAATGAATTCATGTGATCTTATGTTTGCATTTTTATCACTTTATTGTCATTATCAGGTGTTGTCTTTATCTCCCATGTGTGCTGATCTCATGCTGGTGCAGCACAGATGGATTTCACTGTCACACAACTAAAACGTCTTGCTCTCCATAATAACTTGCTTTTTATGTTTTCGTCCAGATTGTTTTTGCTGTGATCTGTAATATCCTTGAGAAATGAACACATGGATGTTACATTAAGGCTCAGAGTGTTAAGCTGATAAAAACAGGGCTGATCTTGATTCTCTGCTGCAGCTAATGGGATTACTGGGGTCTTGTTCTTTTACTGATGCAATTAAAACCTGGAGGCAATTCACAGCCTTCACTCACTAAAGCAACTTAATTGAATGCGTCTCCCAAAGAGGCCTTAATGCTGTGTTTGTTAAAGGTCAATTAACCAGCAATATGAGGCATCATAAACTGTTTTAATAACCTGATTTATGTGGTTAATTTGGTACTTGCTCAGCTACTGTAGGATACTCTTAAAAATGTTCATTTAAAAAGTGCAGTTTGCTCACAAAAAAATAAATGTTAGGTAACTTCTGATTCCAGGAACAACTTTAGCAAGCTGTGCCCTATGGAGAGGAGGGAGGGAGAGGCAGAGGGTCTTGGGTTTTATTTGCCAGCTCTTTGGAGGGATGGGGGGGGTGTTTTTTGTGGGGGGTGCAGGGGGGGTAACAGAAGCACACCCCTCCCCTCTCTCTCCCCATCCTCCCTCCTCCTCCTGCTCCCCTGGCTGCTCTCAGACCATTGTTGTTGTGGCTGCCGTCCGGAGAGCAGCAGAGTGCTGCAGGAGGGCTGGTGTGTGAAGGACGCAGTCGCTCCTCTCTGCTGTAGAGGCGAAACGGACTGAGGAGGCTGAGCTTCGCATTTGAGCGGCAGAGCTCGGATCTCACAGGGATAAACTCACCGAGGAGAGGAGAACTCGCAGAAGCGCTGCGTAAAGACGCACTTAAAGAGTTATCCAAGACTACAGTTTAACCAAGAGCGGACTCTGAACTGCGGGGCACGTTTTTATCTCTATAAATCTCTTTCTCTCAGTCTCTCGCCACATCGGATCTTTTTTCCCCAACATTTTCAGAGCGAGAAAGGACAGGTTTATACTCGCGCAAATCCACGTTCTCGCTCCGTGTTTGGTTTTCTTTCTTTCCATGGATTTAGCGTTCTGAGCGGCCGGCTGCAGTGGACTTTGCCCAGGGGATCACAGCTCCTTCCTCCGGTCACCAGGAGAAACCCGGCAGCTGTCGTTCATGTTCCAGGGGGCTGTTTGTGATGGATTTATAAGCTCGACTTGGTTTTCAGTCGGATACACAAAAGCAGAGACCCGCTCACAGACTGATTTGGAAAAGGATTAAAGCGGAGACACCAGAGCTCCAAATGAGGATTTCAGTATTCACTCGCATCGACCGGGACAAGGAGTGATTCCCCCCCTGGTGCCAGTCATCACTGCGAGGACAGACCGGGAGGAAAGGTGGGTGAATACAGACTGAGACAGCTGGAGATTCTTGGAGAGTTGTTGTTTCATTCATTTTCAGCGGGCATTGCGGAGTGTGGGTTAAATTAGGACAAAAAGCCTCTTATTCAGTTACTTAAAGCTTCAAATCTTGCCATAATGAGTAATGAGGTGATTCTACTTTTTCATTTGTTTTCATCGATTTTCTAGAAAACCGATTACATTTCTTGAAATAAGGCATGAGAAGATGTATTTCTCCATCTACCATGATTACTCGTTCGCTTTGTAAACGTGTGAATTAATCCACTTTTTGTAATTTTAAACAGGGATTTCAGGAAAGAAACGGTGGCTTTCGTATACGGCGAGGTTTTAGCAGATGCAAACAAGTCATTAGACATTGGACCTTCCACATGGACTATTTGGCAGGACAAAATAGCTGTTTGTGTCGCTCAGAGCGGATTTTGGACTCTGTCAGACCACAGATCACAGGGATCCCCACATTTTAAATTATTAAAAATGACACACTTCACTTCAATTTCACCCACATGAAGTCAATAAATGTGTGCACTGTGCATTGTGACAGTCCTGATCTAATTTGGGGGACATTTAAAGTAAAACTTGTAATTAAAAAGTATGAAGCTTTTATTTTTATTTATTTTATTGATCTCAGGATGTGTCAGACACCCTGTTGAATTGATCGATTTGATTGACTGGCTACGGCACACACTGTAACCCTACAAGTCAGTTTAACTGCCAAATGTAAGGTCTAACTTGTGTTTTGGCAGCTCTTAGGTTCATTATACCTACAAGGACTGTTTGAAACTAATAGTGCGCATGACTAATTTGTTAAGTGTGATTTACGTGGCAGAAATATGCAAATATATTAAAAATAAAAGCCTACACAGTGACGTCCTTGACTGAAAAGCAGAATACAGTAGAAGTATTTTGGCTCCAGCTGAACACAGCAGAGTGCAGCAGCAAGGCAGCGTGCCAGCGGAATTAGCAGCAGCAGGAGAAAAAGTTTTTTCCAGGCCTTAATTGAGAAAGAATACGTTTCATTCAGCAAGCTGGTTCTTTAAACTGTGTGTGTGTGTGTGTGTGTGTGTGTGTGTGTGTGTGTGTGTGTGTGTGTGTGTGTGTGTGTGGGCGCGGCCTGCAGGCATGGAGCGCACGCACCAGTGTCTGGCGCCTGTGCGCAGTTGGCCCGACTCGCGCAGAAAAATCACTGTATTATTCCTTTAGTGTTCTTATAGGCTGTCGAAGTTTATAGTTTGCCTGCAGGATGAGCTTATGAACAGTGTTCTTTATGTGTATTTTCATAACACCGTTTTTACTAATAGTAAAAGTAGAATAATACACTTTTTTCATGAAATTCAGGTGATATTGAGGTATTTGTTGCCATTGAAGATATCTAACTTTTTACAGAGATGCATGTTTGTGGAAATTAGAAGTTGTTTATTAACTCTGCTCTTATTTCAATTAGGAATCATTTCTAACAACGTTAATAAGATAAAGTTCTTTGTATAACATTGGTGCATATTAGAGCTGAAACATTAGTCGATTAATCAATAGGTAATTGGCAGAAAATCATCAAATCTTTAAGTCATTTCTTCAGGCAAAAATGCCAAACACCGAATCTAAATCCTAGATCCAACTTCATAATTGTGAGGATTTGTTGCTTTTCTTTGTCGTCTGCAATAATAAACTGAATATCTTTGGGGTTTTGGACTGTTGGTAAATCAAAGGACATTTGAAGACACCATACTGGTCTTTTGGGAACTGTGATGTGCATGTTTGTACTTATAGACCAAAGAATATAGACCCATCAATATTGAAAACAATCATTAGTTGCAGCCCTGAATTTATATTCTCCAAAGTAAGGTATCGCATCCAGCCCTGTTACCAAATCTGCTCCACCATATGTAAAGTTTAGAGTTATACTGTGATATAAAACGCTCAAATTTAAGGTATCGCAAGTGTCAAAGTGAGGAGGTGGCGCTCTGAGTACATGAACAGTCACCTATTTCACTGTTGTTGTGTATATCTCCACCTCCTGTCCTGAACCTGAAGCCTCATCAGCTGCCAGTCGAATGTCTCTGCTGCTCCTTCAGATTCTGTAGCTTCCTGGCAAGTTTCAAGTGTTTTTCTAGTAAGGGCCCATTATCCCAGGGCCGACTGAGCGCCATCCATTGACAAACAACAGGCGGTAACAGCCCTGCTCCTTATTCATGACGCAGGAGAGCCTGGACAATGTAAGGCCGGTGAGCGGGACAGTTAGCAGGACATCTGGTTAAGAATACAGCTGCTCACAGTCAAAACAGGCTCTTTAACTATTTGTCTGAACAATTGTTTGTGGGGTTTTTTGCCACCTGGTTTAAAACTGAACAGAAAAGCTTGTTTCGTTAGCTGCAGATAACCGTCTCCCATGTGTTTGTTTGCCTCTGCAGGATCCAGATTTAGAGACATTGTGGGTTTAGGAAATTTCCGATGCCAGGGACCGGAGTGTGAGGCCACGCCGGCGTTTATTTCTACTTTTTAACCACAAGACACACACGTCACGTCAAAGAAGATGGCGAGGGTCTGCACGTTCTGCGTTCTCCTGCTCTGTTTGATGGACAGAGTCTCGGCCAGGGCTATCGACGAAGGAAGAACTAAAGGTAAGCAGATGAGGACACGGTGACACCTGAAACATTTCATATCAAACAATCACATCATTTTTTAGATGTTTTACGCGTAGTTTCCTTCTTTAGCTTTGGTGGTTTATGTAAAAGTTATATAAGTGTGTTAGATAAGTGTGTGGCTCTGGAAGATTGAATCCACAGATAGTTTGTGGAAATGAGATTGTATCACTTTATCCTTCTCCAACATTTGCAAAAAGGTGTGTTTTTGTGCCTAAACATATTACATTTAACAGTGTGAATGTACCTGTAAAGGTTTCGATCCCTTCTTAGGAAGTGTCAGTTTCTTGGCAGCCACAGAGGAAGTCAAGGTGACAGGAAAAATGACAGAGTGGCTGCAGTCAAGTCTCAGATGGAGTGAGGAAGGGGGTGGAGAAAAAAAAGCTCTCAGTGTTTTTCCTGCCGTAAACTGCGCTACCTGATCTGTCCGAGGCCCTGAGGCTCGGAAGTGTAAATCTGCCTCGCTGCGTGCCAGCTGTAGAGGATGAAGAGGCAGGGGGGCCGGGGGGGCCGGGGTGCAAGGGCCTTTTCATTCATGCTTTCCATACAGAAGCCAATACATTAAGTCAGCCATTGTCAGTTTTAAGTTCCATTAAAATGTTTCCATTAAGTTAAGATGTAATCAGTAGAATTATTCAATATAATCAGCATCTTTTCTTTCAAAAACAAAATCACTTGTTCCTCCTTCGCTGTAAGGTAAATCAGTTTTTCAGATTAAAGGACTTTACGGTGACATTTTTGTTAGGATGTGTGCAGATTGATGAAAGACAAAGTGGATTGTTGCCCCGGAGGCATCGAGCACAAACGTCTCTGTGGACCCCCCCCCCCACACACACACACACACACTTTGTACTGCAGGGCCAAGCGAAGCCAGCCGGGGCTTTCTGTTCAGACGACAACATGCAGGAGGCAGCGCAGACAAACCTCTTAGGTTTAGACCGAGTAGTAAAGAGTCAAACCCAGATTGATGGTAGAAAGATCTTTAGGTCGTAAATCATGCAGGTTGCAGCTGCGGAGACAGAATCGCAACTTTTATCTTGGTGCTTTGGAGTTTTTAAATCGGTTCCCCCACATCTGTGAGTCTGTGATCACAAGAATTGACTCCCATTCATGCTTGGTCAAACTGGAAGAATGCTTCCCAATTTCCTACATAAAAACAATCCAATTCAGGAGACACTTTTATGAGCCAAAGTCAAATAAAAATTAAGCCTTAATCTCCACAAACAAACTTCCTTGTAGCTACTCTAGCTAAGTTCCCAGTGGAACGTATTACATAGGATTATCAGTAAATTCAGTAAACATTTGCAATTTTCTACAAAATGGGCTCAAATTATAGTGCAGCCTTTTGGAATTCAGTCACTGTAGACTACAATAAACACAACTCTGTGAGATCCTGGATGTCATAATCCTCAATGGAAAAATTGGGATTAGAGCTGGGATTCAGTTTCAATGAATTAATATAATTGTTGATACAGATGGTCTTAGAGGAAACACTGCAGTGTTGCTTTGATTCCTAGTTTATGAGTGCAGTTTGATTATTTTGATTCTAAAAGTTTATTGTGGGGCATCACTTTCCAGATAAGAGACGAGCTTTGAAGGGAAAAGTGTAAATATGACGTGAAGAAGGAGGATTATTATGACTGAGAGGAGACATGGCATCAAAAAGAAAAAGAAAAACTCCCCCATGATGTCAGTTAAAAGAGTGAAAAGAGACCCTAACCTCCCTGAAGATGAGTTCAGCTTAGCTGAGGTGGTGAGGGTCAGAGGGACCCACAATGCACTGCTCAGACTCCTGACAGTCTCCGTTCTGGAGGAGAGTTTCAGACGCGAAGAAAATAGTTCAGATTTAGGATGAAAGAGGAGGACACGTTTTCAGATCATTCCATTTTTTTAAAGCAATGTATTTAAGCTTTTTTAAATCTTATTATTCTCAATCTCTGGTTTTCTGTCCTGTTGCTAACTTGACAACAGCTCTGAGAGAAAATAAATCTCCAAATATAATTATAGATCTAATGTTACTAACCGCATTCTGCTAAATGCAGCGATCTGACTTGTCCAGAAACTTATTTTAAGTCGTGTTTTCTGCCACATCATTACAGATTATATAAAAGTCTGAGTAAAGCTTTTGTCTGTACACTTATACTTACAGAGTGAATATGAAAACAGGACATTTACACAGATGATGCCAAAGTTTAATGGATGACTGGCAACTTAAATCATTGGGTTCAAAAAGTTTTCCACCAAAATGGATGTGTAGCATTTTTTTTTAATAGAATCACAAAAAGAAAACAAACAAAAATGCTGTTAATTGTTTTATTTCACAATGACAGTGAGTCATTTGCAGCATCAAGGAGAACCGACTGTGCCAGAGAATGCCATCTTTTGCTTTGATCTCTGCACAGAATAAGTGGGTTGGCTTTTTTTAGGAGTGCATCTGCTGGTCAGGCAGAGCGTTCGGGCCAGAGTTGGACCACTGAGCGGCTAACTCCCTAACTGGTGTATAAACAGACAAAGAATGATTGATAACAAAGTATAAGATAAATGCAATCATATCTAAAGAGTTATGATTACACGCACGAGCAAATTCTTTCATTAACTGTTTATACAAATCAGTCACAGGTGGGTTTAAAACTGTGATGCTGAGCTTAGAAATCTTAACTCAAAAATTCACTAGATTTCTCCCAGAGCTTTCAGTCGCGTCTCGAGGCCTCCATTAGCAGATGGAGTTTGTTCCATTGTCATGAGAGTTTAGAAGAAATATTTCTAAATAAATTAATATTTAATGGTAAATTAATATTAATATTATTACAGCTGTGTTATATTATATTGTCAATCATGCATTATCTGTTTTTACACCAGTATCAATGCTTCACAGGAGGAGTTAGTTGTTCAAAAATACATCAATAAAGACTTTAAAAAGTCCTATAAATTCTAAATAGGGGGGTTAATATAAATAGTTACCCCCCCCAGTTAAACACCTTAAAATTAAAGCTGCAAACTAACCTGATTGGATGACGTTTCAGTAATTCTCCAGCCTGGGGAGCCAATCAGGAACAAAATGAATGGATGATTTTGAGATGTTCTGTAGCTTTCTTGTCCCAGGTCAGGGCATGAAACTGTACGAGGCCTCTTCATTGTCCCGGCTGGTTTCCACAGATGGATCTGCTGCCAGCCCAGCCGGCTTGCTGACTGGCTGGCTCGCACGCAGAAGCCGAGCGGTGTGTTTATGTTGTGTTTGCCCCCTCGTCTCTGGGTGACAATTCACACTCTGCTGCGAGTTCAACTCCAGGGCACCGTCCCCGTCTCTGCAAGTTCATTAGCACGGCTGTAAGTGTGTGTGTGTTCACCTCTGTGATTTACTGCTGACTGTTTTACTGTGTTTAAGTTTCCCCCATTAGATGAAAATGTGTGCCTTGTTGGGATTTCATATTCTTAATATTTTGATCTCAGAGGACACAGTTAGTAGTTTCTCAATCGAACTAAATGATGAGTGTGTTCACATTGAAACTAGCCATCAAGACGTTACTTTTAATTTGTTTTCCTTTTGGCTGCTTTGACCAATCACTGTTTCTGATTTTCCACTTACAAGGTTGTAACTGTGTATTTGTTCCTGAAAGCGTTACCTCTACATGTACTCTGGGCGATTAGAAAAAAAGGCGGCACTTCACTCCGACAAGGGAACAGATTGCCTTTTCACTAAGCGCTCGCAGGAAGCAATCAGACAGAAAATTGCCCTGGAAAATTGCTCGTTCTGAGTGACTGAGCAGTAAGCGAGGCCCCCGGCCAGGGCGCACATATGCTCCAACAAGTGAGTGGGTGAGCACATAAATGGGCGAGTGACCCACTGAATGGATGCCACTGTGGCTGATGGTGACACGATAGTTGCTGGGTTATCAGGTCACTCTATCACCAGTTCCTAGTAGCATTAAATGACAGCGGTTGTTTAGGAACATGGTGTACTTCTGTTGCCGGACCTCTCAGAGGTAAACTGAAACCTCCTGGGTGTGTTTTGACAATTTTTGTCTCGTTCACTCGGGGCGCGTTCAGACCAAGGAAGTTTGTAGCAGTTTACTCACTCTAGACCCATTTTATTCTGTGAAATAACCATAACATGACACCTGAAATCTGGTTCTTTTATTCACAGTGTTGTTATTTTAGGAGTAAATGAGAATCATTCAGAGGAAAACAGGTTTAAGTGTGCAAGGAGTCAGTGAGCAGGCAGTTCCTCATTCAAAGTCAAGCACGAATTTGAATCTCCAAATGAAATTCATGAGGATTTTTCTCCACCCTCCTTTTTTGTTACCCAGATCTTCGGGTCTCCAGGCCTCTGATCGTGCCGGGTTACCCAGAAAACACCACAGGGGTGGTGGGCGGTCAGGCGAAGCTGGTGTGTAAAGTCCACCGGCCAGCGTCCACCAAGGTGCAGTGGCTGAAGACGGAGGCCAGCGCACCAGGACGGAGCCAGGGAGGACCGCTTCCTCTCAGGGCTTTGACGGTGAGAACAGATCAGATGACGGACACGATTAAACTAATTTTCACGTTCTACTCAGACTGTGTTTTGATTCTTTCCTCATCACGTTAAAAAGATATTAAAACGATCTCTCCTCCATGCAGGCCCTGCAGAGCAACGCATCCAAGGTGAACACTTTGCATCTGTCCAACATCACTCTGGAGGATGCAGGAAAATACATCTGCATGGCCGAGAGCACCCACGCAGGACAGACAGTACAGGCCATGCAGTCGGCATGGCTGGAGGTCCTCCCTGGTGAGACACACTTATCATCACGGCAACATTCGGGCATATCTCACTTGTTTTTGTGCCATGCAGATGTAATTTGTCAGTTTCACCGAAAGAGCCCTGTGAACCCAAGTACCACTTCAATTTAGCATCTATCGGACTATGTGACCATTCATTCATAATACAGTATCACACTTTTTTGTAACCTCAACTTTTCCCTTCCACAGGTACCATCATTTCCCGAACTGTGGACCTGACTGCTGCTACAGGTACGGAAAATTTGTGGTGAACATTTCTTTTCTCTTAAATTTTGAATCCAAAATGATCACTGTAGAAAGAGAACATATTTTGAAATTGCTAGAAATATTGACGATCCAAGAATGTGAGCTCATACTGCTGTAAAAAATTAGTTTGTAAACCCAGAAAAGACAGCACAGACTGTTGATGGTGGTATGGCAGCCATCTGGGATCTCCTCCCCAGGCTGGAATGAACTTCTCTCCTCCCTTCGCTCGCTTAGATCTCCACTGAACCTTCACCGCCCCTCAGATTTACTCTCCATCCACTGTCACGCTGCAACATGTTCATTAGCTTCAGTCTCTCTTCCTACACGTCTCTTTCCTTCTTCTTTTTTTTTTTTTGGAGTGAGCAAGGAGGGGAGGGAGTTTGCAGTGTTAGGAGGTCAGAGAAAGGGAGGAGGGGGTGTGTGTAGGAGGGTTGGGTCGGTTAGGCCTCCTGGTTTCCATGGTAATTTCATTGTGTGTGTGTGTGTATGTGTGGTGGGGGGGGGAGGAGCTAATGGGGTTGAAGAGCTGAAGGTCATAGTTGAGGGGATGACTACTTGCTTTAGAGGGGAGATGAAGAAATAACCTGCTGACTGGCCTGTGTGGCGAAGAGCAAAATAAATAGAAAATAAGGGAAAGAAAGCACATCCTCCATCGCAGTGTGCTGATGTTCTGTGGTCTCAACAGATGTTCTTGAGGACCTGAGTGAGGACACCACGGAACATCTCCTGTTAGAGCTGGGCAACGTCCTGAAACTGCGCTGTGACATGAGCACCCGGCCCGGCATGGCGGTGAACTGGTACAAAGAGGGAGGCCGGGTTCTGCCCACGCCCCGCATCCAGATCCATGGGACCATCATGGAGATCACAGACGTGACATACGAGGATTCGGGCATTTATGTTTGTGTTCTCCGGGGAACCAAAGAGCCTGTGAGGAACTTCACCATCACTGTGGCAGGTAAGGACACAAACACTGTTAACTAACAGATTTGTGTTTTACAAAGCACATCATGTCAATGTTGGCTTTTTTCAGTGCTAAAATTTTTAGCTAAACAGATGCTAGCATAAAGTTAGCCAGTTAACAAGCTAACATTATGTACAAAACAATCTCCTGTTCACAGGTGCATTTGCAAATAAGCCGAGGACCTCCAATATGGCCACCAAAATTTATGTTACTTTACATTTGAGCTGAAACAATGAGTCGGTTAATTGATTTGTTGGGCAACAGAAAGTTACTTTACTTTGAATGATTGGTTAATCGTTAAAAGTAATTTTTAAAGCAGAAATTCACTGGTTTCAGCTTCTAAAATGTGAGTATTTGCTGCTTTTCTTAGTTTTATATGATAGATAACTGATTATCTTTCGGTTTTGGACTGTTGGTTTGACAACAAGTAAAACAAGTCATTTAAATCAGTCAACTTGGGCCTCGAGAAAATAATCTGCAGCCCTAAGACTGTTTTTCATCTCTCTTCATATTGCCTTTATTATATTTTATTTTTGTCATGTTTCCAGACTCGTTGGGGTCGGGGGACGATGATGAGGACAACGGCTTGGAGGACTCATCAGCTGAGATTGAAAACGACCAGGTTTACATCTCCAGAGGTGTGTTGTTGTTGTTTGCTTAGTAGCTGCAAGCTGCAGGAATTAATACAACACAATCTCCAGGCGTCATCGGAGCATTCTGATTAACTGCTTATTGGCTGGTCTTTATCCATACAGGTCCCTACTGGACCCACACCCAGCGTATGGAGAAGAAGCTGTATGCTGTTCCTGCAGGCAACACGGTGAAGTTTCGTTGCCCAGCCATGGGCAGCCCCATGCCGAGCATCCGTTGGCTCAAAAACGGACGGGAATTTAGAGGAGAGCACCGCATCGGGGGCATCAAGGTGAGGATGGCAGCAGTTTGTTATCTCCTAAATGCCAAATAAAGCTGAATGAGAGCTGGGTTCATTTGGATGATCTGGCAGAGCTTTGAGTGATATTTGAGTTTGTAAAGTGAGTATCTACGCTGATGATATTTTGTGTTTCTTTGGCTAGCTGAGACACCAGCACTGGAGCCTGGTGATGGAGAGCGTGGTGCCTTCAGACAGAGGAAACTACACCTGCGTGGTGGAGAACAAGTATGGCTCCATTGCTCACAGCTACGTCCTTGATGTCCTGGGTAAGAAACGATGATTCAGCGCTGTCTGGTCACATTTTAGAGTGTGTGTGTTGTTGTTTCTTGTGTGTCAAAGCCTCAGACACTAATTTTTATGTGTATTTTTGTCTCTGGACCCAACATTTTTTGTTTTGAACAGCAAATAAAAAGTAATGTTGTGGATATGGGATATTTAATTAAATATTAGCAAAACAGATATAAGAGATTAAACCTGAATTTCAGCGCCTTGTGATCCGGCTGACCGTATTCATGGCAGCAATAGCAACAGTTATTAGTCAGCACTTGTAGAAAAAGCATCATGCCTTCAAATAAAAGCCTCCAGTGTGAGGGCGGGGTGGTGAGCAGAAGGTGACAGGGGCGCCTGGCGTTGGCCATTGCAGGCAGGATGTGGACCGTCAGGTGTCCACACCAGTTTTCTACCTGACCTGTGACAGGAGATTGAGGAGGGCTGCGGTTTGTTTGTTCATTTGTTCGCTGTCCGTCCACCGCAGGGTCAGTTTCCGTCCCCATCGACGGGGGAAGAAGACTAACGAGACAACTAACGAGATCAGAGAGCGAGAGTAACCACAGATCAAAGAGACCCCGGCGACCAGCTGACAAAGAGCCACGCTAATGGAACCGATTTTTTTTATCCTAAAATGACATTTCCTGCTGTTTTGCCAGCATACAAACACATTATAGGCGACAGTGACAACTGCTGGGCATTTTTAGACATTTGTTTATAAAGCAGTCATGTTTGCCGGCTGTTAAACGGCCACATATCTAGATGTTTTTAGTCACACGGCTCCCTATGATTCCAGTTTCCCCCACATTTGTCCTGCCTACATGCTTGGCAGATCAGTTTAATCTCTGTCTCCATGTCCTCGACATCACCTTTGACTGTTGCCCTGAGAAGAGGAAAATCCTTTAAGCTCTGACTGGTTTCTCTGGAGCTTTATACTATCTTTCATCTTAGCCAACATTGCTCATCTCTCCTCTGATTTCTTCCCGACACAGAGCGTTCCCCACACAGGCCCATCCTGCAGGCCGGTCTACCAGCCAACACCACAGCAGTGGTGGGCAGCGACGTCCAGTTCCACTGTAAAGTCTACAGTGACGCTCAGCCTCACATTCAGTGGCTCAAACACATAGAAAGGAACGGCAGCCGCTACGGTCCTGATGGGACGCCTTACGTTCAGGTCCTCAAGGTGGGTGACATATAACCAGTGTTTTGACCAGAAGGAGAAGACCCGGCTAGCTTGAGAACCCAGTCAAAATCTGTCAAGTCACATACAGTATTAGCTCTGTAGGAGTTGCTGTCAGTCAAACTTTAGCTAAACTATGTTCCAGTTCTGTTCTCTATCCAAAAGACTCGAACCTGTTTTATCTGCTCCCATTTGCCATTTTCTGTCCGAGCTGTAATACAGTTACAAACTGATTTCCCGACAAAAAAGTAGCATTAGTTTGCTAACCATCGTCAACAACTGTCAACAACCGTAAAAGCCTCCAGTGGAAGTTTTAAAAGAAGCTGTATTGCGATGATTGTTGTATGCTAACTGTTTGTAACTTTTTCTGCGTCCGTGTTGTGCAGACCGGCAGTCTGAACATGTCAGAGGTGGAGGTGCTCTACCTCTCCAAAGTTACCATGGAAGATTCAGGAGAGTACACCTGTCTGGCTGGAAATTCCATCGGATTCGCTCACCAGTCCGCCTGGCTCACCGTCCTCTCAGGTAAAGAATGAAACTGAAGGCTACAAGAGTCAGTGCTGCGAAGAATTTACTTAATTGCTTGCATGGTTTTAACTTTCTATTCTTCCAAGAAATGCTTGCATTGTCTGCTTAACAATGTTGCCGCCAAATACTGCACCTACTGACCAGCTTAAACATAAAGCTCCACTGCACACAGTGATATTTGTGGCTCTGAATTGGCTGCAAGAGATTTAGTGAGTGACATCTTGGTACTGACAAACTTTGAACGTCAGTATATTTAGTTTTTATTTGTCACTTCCTGAGGATAAAAATATTTTTTTGTAAAAAAAAAAAATGTCCCTTTCTTCCTAATAGAAGAGGAAGCAGCAGACGCTATAGACACCATGGAGACCAAGTACACTGATATCATCATCTACGCCTGTGGTTTCCTGGCTCTGATCATGGCCATCGTCATCGTGGTGTTGTGCCGAATGCAGGTCCATCCCAGAAGGGAGCCGTTTGATGCCCTCCCTGTCCAGAAGCTCTCCAAGTTTCCTCTTCGCAGACAGGTACAGGGCACTATGCATCATGAGAACTTAAGGCTTCTTTGGCAGGTAGTCGACTATGACTTACGGCTGGGGAATGCTTGAAAGTGCGTCCAAAGTGTCCTCCGACCACGTCTGAAGGCAAAAGTGTTTATAGCCGGCCACTTGAAACCTTCCTGTAGGTTCCTGAAGGCTGAAAACTAATTTCTCCTTTTTTGTGTCTCTTTCTTCCTTCAGTACTCGGTGGAGTCCAACTCGTCAGGGAAGTCTAGCGCTTCGCTTATGAGGGTGGCTCGCCTCTCGTCCAGCTGCTCCCCCATGCTGGCTGGAGTCATGGAGTTTGAGTTGCCCTACGATCCAGACTGGGAGTTCCCCAGGGAGAAGTAAGTTATCAGCCATTTAGAGTCACTTCTGTCATCATTTGAGAAGATGTAGATGGTATATTAGAAAGAAATTACACCTACTCTTACATTTGAAATGATTATGAAAGAGATGTGTTTTGAAATGTTGAGCTTACTTAAGAGTTTACATAAAAGTCCTGCCCCTTGCAAAGAGAGTATTTCTGCTTGGCTTCTGGGATCCAGACTCATTTAAACATTGTAGCTCTCGCATCTTGTGGGGTTCCTAAAAAGAAATGAGCCCGCAGCCCATTTTTGGCTCTACCCAACCTATGTTTTAAGAAACCAGAGCACCAAATTATGGATTTGTACAGTTTTCATTTGGACATACTTATTTTCACTAACTTTCGCTCTTTCTCTCTCTAGTTTAACGTTGGGGAAACCTCTAGGAGAAGGCTGCTTCGGTCAGGTGGTCAGAGCTGAGGCCTACGGCATCAACAAGGACTGTCCGGATCCGGCCTCCACTGTGGCGGTTAAGATGCTCAAAGGTAGGAAAGAAATGATACAGACACAAAAATACCTCTGGAGAGTAGCTAAAGTCTGCTGTCTGCTGGGAAGGCATGCTTTTCTAAATGATATTTTTTTTTCCCCTCAGATGACGCCACAGACAAAGATCTGGCAGACCTCATCTCGGAAATGGAGCTGATGAAGGTGATGGACAAACACAAGAACATCATCAACCTGCTTGGAGTCTGCACACAGGATGGTGAGTTTCTGACTTGTGACTAAACCTTTCTTGTTTGTTGTTTTATTTCTGTCCAACATACTCTGCTTCAACTGGGACAAGAACTCGTCAGACAAGTTAAACTGATAGTCTTGATGATGATGAAAGGACATCTTCCTCCTTGTTAATTATGACACACACGCCCTTATTTTGGAGAGAAAACGATGCCTTTCCTTTACATTCCTCCCAAACCCCCTTGTTATTGTAAATCACAACAAACCAACCTAATTTAATGAGTCTTTCAACTATGGTGGTTCCAAGCCTCCGAGCTAAAAACTTCAATAGAAACAACCCCGTCCTTCATCATGTTTGTGCCGCCCCC
>LKNJ01000113.1:1037-19544 GCA_002120245.1 Maccullochella peelii | reverse complement strand
CCCCCCCCCCCCCCCAGGCCCTCTGTATGTGCTGGTGGAGTATGCCTCCAAAGGCAGTCTGAGGGAGTACCTGCGGGCCCGGCGACCCCCAGGCATGGACTACACCTTTGATGTGACCAAGGTGCCTGAAGAGCAGCTCACCTTCAAAGACCTGCTGTCCTGCGCCTACCAGGTGGCCAGAGGGATGGAGTACCTGGCCTCTAAAAGGGTACGTTCACTTAAAAGAGAGGAAATAACTTGTAGTCAAAGAAGAAGCACCTGAGAACTTACCTGAATCTCTGGTGGCTGTAAATCTTTTCTGCAAGCGTTTCATGGATGCAAGAGGCAGCTTGATATGATTCGATTTATCGATTAGTCTACTGTCCTGGGTACATTTTGACATTTTATAGACATAAATTCTAAACGATTTATTGAGTAATTGAAAAAATAATCCATAGGCTACTAAGGTTATTCTACAATACTGTTGCTTTCACTGTGAACTACAAACATATATTTTTGCTGATTTTAGCAGAAACTATCTACATGCTTGCATAGCCCCACAGATATGTTCTGTACTGATCCAATGTAACTTGAGATTTCTAATACATAAAAATTGTACTCGTTAACTTCTGGTGTGAGCCAGACGGTGGGTTTATGGTTTTGGATGCTCTTGGGTGGAACTTTTACATTGCAAGCCTCAGCCCCATGGGGATGTTTCCGTATCAGTCCTCATTACAGTAAAATGCATCCATGTCCCTGGGCAGGAAATACAGCCACAAAATGTAAGCAGGAGAGTAAAATGCTCAACATTTGTAGACTTCATGGGCTGTACAAGCCCTGAAGATTGGTGTTGACTTAAAGGGACTTGTGATTAGGATTTGTGTAATTCAGTGTTTTTGGATTTAGGCTCTTGGCCTTCAGATGGATGAGTTTGGTCCAGATGGGTCTGGCAGCATCAGCCTTCCCCTTCTCCTTTTTCTCTTTCCTTTCCCCTGTCTCTCTGTGCCTCTGTCTGTCTGTCCCTTTCTTTCTTTTCTTCCCATCCCCACCCCCCATGTTTCTATTCCTTTCATTTTCCCAGCATGCACTCTGTCTGTGTGCTTCTTATCAACACGTCTCTTTGTCTGCCAGCCAGTGTCTCAGACAGGCATTCCTGAGCAGAGAGCTGCTGCAGCTTCAGTCCTGTTTACTCTTCTCCATCCATCTGTCCGTCCCTCCGTCGCAGGGCTTTGTCCTTTTTAGCGCTGCCATAAATCTGTTAGCAAACAGACAGCAGAGCCGTCGTCTGGGTGTAGGCATCAGGTTTCTGGCTCTACGGCCTCCTAAGAATGCAGGAGCCTGAAACTAACCCTCCATTATGGGGAGACCCACAAACCAAGACTGGTTCATTTCGCACGTCCCCACAAATCCCACGTCTATTTCGAATGAAAACCAAAATAAACTTAATGACATCCATTCAATGTGGGCAAACAGTGCCTTTCTTTTTTTCCTCCCAAAGGGTTGTTTTTTCTTCAAACTCCCGGGTTTCTATATAAAGACATTTTAATTTTGTTGCGTACACTAAAATGAGGCACTGTGTGTTGACTTTAGACTCCTGAGTCTTTTCATTTTTGGAGAAAACCTGCAGTGAATCATTTCTACCTCCCTTGCCTCCGTGTTATACATAATCGCTCCAAACCACGACCTGGAACAGACAAGAATGTCATGTCATGTCACAAGTATAAATTCAAAATAATGTAAAACCGTCAATAATAAAGTTTAGTTTAACCTTATTTGGCCAGAACTGTACATTTATACTTTTGCCAAAGGGAGAGGCGTTGTAAAAACAATGCATAAAAAATGAAAAAGAGACAACATGCTCAAGAGAAAAGCGATTTTCCAAATTAGACATTAAATCTCTAAGCCCATTAACCAGGACCATATAAACTTTATGCTAATCTTTTAATCTGGAGACCCAGCAGTTGGCCTTAAGCTCACTTTAGGATTTTTGTGTCAGTCTCTAATTCGCCCTCTTCCCTCTCTGCAGTGCATCCACAGAGATTTGGCAGCCAGAAATGTTCTGGTGACGGAGGACAACGTGATGAAGATCGCAGACTTTGGCCTGGCCAGAGGAGTCCACCAGATCGACTACTACAAGAAAACCACCAACGTGAGTGACAGCTTTTAGCAGCACGTTTTTAGCAATCACTTTTCTCTCCTGTAACTTTCCAGTGGAGAACTTTGTTTTCCCAGTAGTTAACAAGTGCGGTAGAGTGCAGCTAAATTACTGCTCTCCTTTTAATTTTCCGCAGTTGAGAAGCTAAAATGTTGCAACATCCATGTGACTTTGTACGAAACTAAAAGCCATAAATTCAGATTTGTTGTGTCTTTTTATAAACCCTACTCAAGTAGAAGTACTGTAGTAGACTTAAATGTTAATCAAGTGACCTCTGACCCACTAAAGTCACATGAACATTTCCCCTCAGGGATCAATAAGGTATCACGTTAATATCATTCAATCAAACAAAATCTTCATGTCAAGTTTTTTGGATTGTTAAAAGGTTAAAGTTGAAGCTGGTTGTTTGTAAAATCTACCTCACCAGCCCTGCTTGTAAACATGTCTACTCCTCAGCAAGGCTCCTTTCACAGCATTAATACTCGTCAAGACAGATGTCTGATGTTTTCCTCTGATTGGCAGTAGGCTTAATGGGACTTAATTAGAAAAAAGGGGAGACAAGGAGGGAGGAGGATTGTGAGGGAGAAATGAGCGAGCATGGAGTGACAAGAGAGTTAAAACTTTTACAGTGAGACAGAAAGAAAAATGTGTTTAGATGAAAAGTGAGTTGCTGTGGTAAATGGAAGTGGAGCTCTAATGTGTCCATATGTGCTCTGCAGGGACGGCTGCCGGTGAAGTGGATGGCACCCGAGGCCTTGTTTGACAGAGTCTACACACACCAGAGCGACGTGTAAGTCCAACTTCTCATATACAAAATCTCTGCAGGAAAACATTAAGTGCTTTATAGCAAAGACAATGTGCTGTACAAATCAACGTAACGGGCAAAAAAACTACACAAAATTCAAACATCTTTGATATGTATTCTGTGTCAAAATGTTTTATGCCTAGTCAATTGTTTTTCCTTTTCCTGTCTTGTCAAAACCTTTAAAACCTCACGTAATTGTTCTCATCAACTCGGAACTCCCTAAAAACCTAATTGTGTCATATCTTGAAATGCTTTCTGTTAGGCTAACATCTTTGCACACCTTACACCACAGTAAACAAAAGTAAATATGTGACCTGATCATAAATACTTTCCTCTCCTTTTGTCTGTGCTCAGGTGGTCGTTTGGCGTACTTATGTGGGAGATCTTCACGCTGGGCGGCTCACCGTACCCTGGTATCCCTGTCGAAGAGCTCTTCAAGCTGCTGAAGGAAGGACACCGCATGGACAAACCCTCCAACTGCACACATGAACTGTAAGCAGGAACTCCTCTTCTTTAAGTGTCCTTTTTTCTGCCCGTCTAACAAGTCATTGTATCTCTGAAAAAACACATTTGCCACATTTTTTGCAAAGTTGACAATGTCAAAAGTTTGTTTCATTGTAGATTGTAGAAATCATTTTTGTGTGTGTTGTGTTTTTTTCTCCGTAGCTATATGATGATGCGTGAGTGCTGGCATGCTGTCCCCACCCAGAGACCGACCTTCAAACAGCTGGTGGAGGAGCTGGACAGAGTGCTGCTGTCCATCTCTGACGAGGTGGGCTTAAAACACACTCACACACACATTTATGCACCTACTCCCTCCTATGAAATCGCACACAGGCTAACGTATGCACTCGTTTTCTTCCTCTCTTTCACAATCTGCTGTCCAGATGTCTTCAGTACATATGAGTGAATCTGTAGAGAGCAGAATCCAGGGCAAATAAATTCCAAACAACAAAAACAAAACTGTGTTTGGCTGCAGTGTCCAAATTGCTGAAATTTCAGAGCAGCCTTTTTCGCCAAATGCATACCAATACACCATTGCCTGCAGATGAGTCAGCAGTTCATGTGATTGATTTCTTGGGTCTTACGGGGACTAAAACACAGATATTTCTAGGCTTTAAATTCAAAACTGTTGGTCTCCACACAAAACTGAGATGGCAGCAATTCTTCATCTGACAGCCTTTGAGAACACGCCAAATTCAATTTCTGTTTACTGCCAACAACAAAAACATTTAAAGTGGGTTAGTTTCTTTTTTCTGTTTTCCGCGGAGACATCAACATTTCTCTAATTTCTGAACATCCTCTCTCCCCTCAGTACTTGGACCTGTCGACTCCCTTCGAGCAGTACTCCCCGTCGTGCGAGGACACGTCCAGCTCCTGCTCCTCCGACAACGACTCTGTTTTTACCCACGATGCCTTGTCCACCGACCCCTGTCTCCTGGGCTACCAGGACGTGCGCTCCCGGATAGACATGAAGACGGCGCTCCAGTAGACACACGACTGAAGGCACCCACACATATACAGACATGAACACTACAAACAGGAAACACTACTTGAGACTTTCAAAGTAATGTAACACATCCACTGGTGGCCATATTGGAGGTCTACAGCTGCATTTCTAAAGTTAAGTTAAAGTTTTTATTCTCATGAAGTTTTCCATTGGACCTCCATTATGGCACCAGACAAAGCCCTTAGATATAGGTGGGCATTTATACACACACACACACACACACACACACACACACACACATAAAAATACATACACAGACACACATAGATGCACATGGAGCACTGAGGCCGGTGGGCTTCATTACATGGTGAAGGTTTGAAGGAAAACATTTCATTGTTTGCAGAAGAATGAGCAGAAGAAAAGAGGACAAACATAATGTGGTACTTTGGACTATCAGCTCTGGCACTGTGCTCAAGAACAGTTGTGACGTTGGAAAACTGCAGCACTAAACACAACAGAAGAGACCCCGGTACTCAAAATGCCTCGAAATACTTTCTTTGATCAACTTTCCTTCAGAGAGGCGACGGACAATGATCTCCTCACACAAACTCAACCCAAAACCAGGACATGAAACCTGGATGATAAAGACATTTTAACAAAAAAAAAAAGATTTATTTTGCTATGATAAAAAAGAAGAAACTGATTGTTAAATATAAATCTCTTTATATAAGATTATTTTACTTTTGTGTTGCTTATTTAAAAAGAAAAACGGTCTTAAATCTCAGGATCTCTTCTGCTAAGAAGTTGCTGGAGCGGCAGCAAAGTGCCTGAATTTATGATTTCCTGTGAATATATTAGAACATTAAAATATTGTATGTACATATCAACAACAGAAAGACGATTGCCTTTTATAAATTATTCTGAATGACACAAAAATGAAGGTTGTTTTGGAGGCGAAAGGAGAGAGGAATTTAATCAAGTGTTTCAAGTGCCAAACCTGTCACAGCTGTCACACTGTCTTTATGTTCAAGTTTCATTCCAAACTACCGCCATATTCAGTTTAGACCTAATGATCTCCAATGACCTCCCAAATTTACAAAACGCAACATTGGAGTCACTCCCACAAACTAACAGTAGATGCTGTGAAACATTGGTTCGCATCAGCAGCTTTTGTAAACTTTTTTGAAAAACCAGTACGTATTTTGAGTTATGACCAACTGAGAAACACCAAATTCTCATTTCCCATCGACAGCTCAAGCCTCAAATGTATGTGGTCAAAAGATTATGGATTGGGCCTTTAAAGATGGCTTCAACTTTGGAAATTTTGGAATGAAACCCTCCATTTGTCATTTTGTAGTAAACTGCTTCAACCTCCAGCCCAAGAAAACAAATTGTGGTTTGAACCCGGAAGGAGTCCAGTTGCTGTTGTTGGATGAAAACCACCAAAAATGTTTAGCTCTCCCAAGCTGTACTGCATTTCTTAAGTTATAAAAAGAGTTCTGAACAGGTCTCAACGGTTATGAGACAGACTCATTTACATGTATAAACTTTGAGACAACAACATTATGTGGTCTTCCTCTAATAACAGCTTTACAGTCTTTGCCTACATGACCGCTTTGTCAGAGACAGTGTGTCCAGGGTGGGACTCGTCCTGAAAGGAGGACTGACGATTCAGCATGGGGACTCTGTTGGGGAGCTGGCCCAAGCCCACTGTCACTGCTGACAAGGAGAGGAGGGCAGGGAGGGGTGGGTGGGGGTGCATTGAATATGAAAGCCAGTGTGATTGATTTCAAATAGAGGAGAAGGGGGGAGGGACCCTCCTTTGTCTGGCTGTAACCCTTCACCCAGCCCAATCTGTTGGCGAGGGCTCCTCAGGTCCGCAGCCTGGCTGGACAATGAAGGCTTTGCAGGCTTAATGGGTGTGACTACGGACCAGAGGGAGTTTTGGGGGGTGGTGGTGTGGGGATAGCTTGGGCTTGTGTGCAAATGAAGAGGCTCTTATTATGGTAATGGCTCCTCTTCTCTCCCAAACGCCCCTATCTTTATCCCCATAGCCACCATCTTTTAAATTACAAACCTTAATTCAGATTCCACCAGGACCAGCTGCAGACAATTCCCCCGCGAGTCCCAGTCCACCTCCTGAATCTGACCGCGGACAAAACAATTGAGACAGAAACAAAGTCACGATTGACAGTTGTGTGGAAAGAGATCAAATTGTATGATCAGCTAATATGATATCTTTCTCCAGATCTCTGATCCCTCAAAGGTCAAGAGTTTGCAATTGATCAACGACGCAAATTTGCTAAATTCAACAAAGTTGACCAAACTATACCCGAAAGCACAGCACAAATTTGCCAACCCTCTACTTTCATTGAACTCAATTGATTTTGATCCGGTTTTAAATGCTGTTGTGACCTTCAGTCTTCTGAAACAGATTATTTTGCTCCATTACTCTCTGGTCCTTTTTTTTCTTTCAAGTGTTTAGAAAATGTAGGGTTTCATTCCAAAATGCTTTAAATTGTGTAAACAACCATTTTGTCAACGAAGGATTCATGTATCTTCTCTCCTTCTCTCCTTTGCTTGCATTTTATGCTGTCAGTCATCATGTGACAGTTGGCGTCACTGATGAATATCCCATTTTGGAATGAAGCTCTTACATTTACGTCCACAAAGTGTCCGGATACATTTGCATCTTTACATTCCAGTTATCTGCTCGTCTCCCAGATACAAACTGTAAACAATCACAACGTTCTTAAACATTTCCTCAAGAGAATTATTTTAGAAATATCTAATTTATTTGTTTATTGTTTTGTTTTTATATGAAATAAAGTATAATTTAAAATAAAGCAGCTCTGTGTCCTTGTCTCTGTCTTTGCATGAAAAATGGCAATTCAGTCTGTCATATTGACGATATTGACTAAGTTTACATGCACACAAATTTTCCACTATTATTCTGAATATGACAATAATCCGAATTTGATACGGGTCATGTAAACAGCATATTCTGTTTGGATATTCCGAATTAGGCCCTCCGAATGTAGCATTTTCCGTTTAGGACATGTAGGATATGCCGATATTATTCAGGTATTAAGAGCATTCTTTGGACATGTATACAGCACATTCAGAATATGCGTCTCTTGCCTGTTTACACTCAGCTCTGTGCGCTGTAAACAAACCAACTAGCCGACAGTTTGCACAAAAGAAAAACCCACATTTCTGGTCGGAAGGAGAAGCACACCTACTTTTAAACATTATGAAAGACTTGGATATCAACAGGTTTTTGGATAAGTGCGCAAATATCGCAACGCCCACCTTTTCAAGAAGGTGGTCGAACGAATGAAAGAGGGAGGCTGAGTTTGCACCGTCGATCCAGTCCACCGTTGGTGGAAATCTTTGAAACATTTTTTATTTTATTCTCTCTCCCTTTAGCTGTGTACATCTGTTTAAGTAAATCTCTTGTATGGACTCCAAACTCACATTTCTTAAAACTGTTTGTGACAGATGGGGGCTCGTACAGGATTTTGAGATCTAGCTTTAGTGGATATTTGGTCAGTTTGTTTGGCTTACGGCTGAAACGTTCTTCTCCGGGCTGCATGTAGGCAAATGTGCACAAGACATTCACAGGGCTGTTTTATTAATACTTGAACATACAAATTGTATAACGTTTGCAGGGTTTTTTTTTCTCTGTTTCGAACCCACCTCCCGACTACTTTTTTGTGTTCTTGTAATACTGACAAAGTTTTAAAAAAAGTGTCACATTTTTTAATTCAGCAGTTTAAAAGAAAAACACAGAAACGATAGAGAGACCCAGCGATAAAAGCATAAATCAGACAGAATGGGAGAGAAACGAATGTGAGGAAGATGAAAGACAGAGAGGGAGAGACGGCGAGACGGAAGAATGAAGAGATGGAGGTTAAAGGTCAAGAGGAGGGAGGAGAGGGCAGCAGTGATCCCAGCCAGCCCAGGCTTTTGAAGTGTGTGTGTGCGTTACTTCACTGTGTCTGTGTACATGCTTATGTGTCAGAGTGTGTGTTATCTCCTGTGTACATGGTGTGTGGTCTGTTCATGTATGCGTGTGCGTTTGTGTGTGTGTGTCTTATCTCCCATGTACAATAAATCTTGATCACCCGGAGAGTCTCTCTCTCTCTCCCTGAGCTCCCCTCCTGCTTCAGCTGATAAAAGACTCAGTCTGGGATTTATGTCTGGAAGTGTGTGTGTGTGTGTGTGTGTGTGTGTGTGTGTGTGTGTGTGTGTGTCGGTGTTACCTCATCATTGCATCATAAAATGAAATTGTTTCGGTAATTCAGTGTTTCTCTATCATTTTTACGCCAAAACAAAAAGAAGCTACATTTACATCTCAGCCAAAATATCTGATCTTGCACAGCTAGTCTTGTGCTTTACTGGTTACCATGGCAAGTCACAAGGACTCGGGGATCTACAGTAGTTAGCCATTTTTAACTTCCTGTATGAAGACATTTTAGAGGAATAGTTCGATGAGGAGTTATGTTATGTGCCGGCCTATTTCTCATAATGTTGAATTATTTCTTTAAAGCACAATTTTCCAGCAGTGCAAAAGTGTTAATAATTATCTAAAATCAATAATACATTCTTTTCTGTGATGTTGTTGATGTTCCTGTTCATTTTCATCTAGCTAAACTGACCACTGGACCAACACCCTGACTTTGCTGAGGTTCATTCCTCTAAAGAAATCAAAATCTCAGGGTTGCTAGTGTTTTTTTGCTGTGTGTGAGTGTAAATGAGTGCAGTGTTAGACTCAGCGGGCAGTATATCTGCTGACTTGTTTCCTTCTCAACCTGACTGATTAGTCAGCGAGGGTCCAGTCTGTATTGTGAGACTCCCCCAGACTCCTGAACTCCATGATGTTTTGGGGTGCTGCTGAGCAAGTTCAATGACAGTAGGAACCACAACACCACATCTGTAAAAGAAATAGTCCACACTGTATGGGCTAAACTTGAAAACGTGTCTGTGTTTTGGCCCTCCAGCCATTCTAGCGACCATTTTTAACAACCCATAATGTAGCTTTTTAAAAGTAGTGGAGAGCATTTTCAGAAAGCTGCTGTGGAAAAGGCCGACTTAGTATGCATATAAAAGCTACCTGTATTATCTGCATCACTATGGACATGACTTAAGCCTCAAGACTAATGAGGTGTGGAGATGTGGACTGGTCAAGAAGAAGTAAGAGTGAATGTCAAGGAAAATGTGTGTGAGTGACGGTAAAACATTTTAAGTTGGTTCAACTTAAAAAGTTTCTCTTAAAAATGTCAGCTGAACTTAAGTTGAACAATTATTTCAGAGTCGTCTGATGAGATCTAAAAATGTCAAACCAACTGAGGTAAGTTCACTGAACTTCAGAAAACAAATTCAATAAACTTGAATAATAAATACCAAATAAGCAACTGTTCAGTCACACTTACAACCATTACAGTCAGAAGATGCAAGGCTGCTTCCAGTAACCTTGTTAAATTATAAGTGTACGAGGGTAGGGACTGAATTTGACACTAACGTTTATCATAGTTAGTTGTATTAAAGACACAAAGCACCATCACATGATTTCTTCCAACCAGAAAAAAACGGGGTCTCTGAAGAGTTTTAACTCTCAAACAATGCATGCTGGGAAGCGTGCTGATCACATCTTTTTTAGAAACATAATATAATGAGTGGAGTGGACTCGCAGCAGTGCATTCATTCCACTCATCATGTCAAGTCATAACTTCAAGTGAGGTGGTCTGGAAATAATAACTAGAACTTTTAAGTTGAATTGACTTGAAATTAATAAAACGTATGTATTTATGTTTATAGACAAAAGATTACTCGATTCCACTCCATTGTGCAGCATACCAGATGTACCAGCAGACTGTTTATTGGACAGCTGAAGCAAACTTCCTTTTGTTTTGTTATTAGGTTGTTTTCTCCAGTTTCTTTGGGTGTTCATGTTCACACTCGTCACAAACCACAGTTTTCTTGGAACATCAGAGATCTTCAGTTTAGTTGCCATTATTTGGTGCCATGTGAGTTCACATGGTGTTAAAAATGCCAAACAAGGAGGGAAAGGTCCAGAGTTTGAATGAACTTCATGTCATGGTAACTGTGAATGGACTGCTCGAGGGTTTAAACCCACATCCTCAGCCACACATGAGACTGTTACTGTCAGCTTTGATCAGAGAGCAAGACATCTTCCAGATACTTTTTCAGTCAATTCCGGCCTGTATTTGTTGAATCAACAGCGGTTATCTTCACTTCACGAATTTAAATAATCAAAGGATCATATTTGTTATGAAGGCACAGAGACCAAACGCTTTGATCCGTAAAAAGGCAAGAAAAATGTCTGTCAGAGGCAAAATCAACTGTGCTGCTTACAATATCTGTCTTGTCTTTCTCAACTCGTCATCCTAGAAATTCCAACAGCAATAGGCTCTCATCTCGAGCAGCCTAAATATTTAAGGTTTGCTGTGCCAAAAGTGGTATCATACCAACTCCAAACAGCCTCCCAGTCCTCAAAGTCCCTGGTTACCTGGGAGCTATAAACTCACAATGTCGAGTTGAGTTAGTTTGAGAGGTAGAAAGAAGAAGTGTCAAAAGACTCATTAAAGAAAAATGGAAAAACAATGAGTGCGTTTACATGCTCACTAATATCCTGGTTATGATCGGGTTTTCGAAATAAAACTCAGTCCGAGTTGTCTTAAGTTGCCTTGATGTTCCGATAAAATCAAACACTCCAGCACCAAACAGGAAGCAGCAAACCAGGTAATTATTTTGGTAATGGCCAAAATACCATCACACACACATGATAGATGATGAATTAGAAGTTTTATGAGTTGGTCTTTAATTCAGCATGTATCTGATCCACCAACCAGCACTTATTTTTGTGAGAAATCGTAATTTTTGAAACTGTTCGCCTCTCATTCCCACGCTCTTCTACCACTAAAATAGTGCAGCTGAGTGCAGAGAGTTGAGGTGACAAAATCCAAAATGTAAAGTTTGTATGGATATTCAGTTTATCTTTATGGATTATATTGATGCCAAACTGACAATAAGACTGTCGACATATGACGCCCCTTATCTTGAATTTCTAGAGTTATGTGTTTTTACGGACACGTAAGGAATTGTTAATATGTCATATTCCTTAAAGGGAGTTTGGCGTAATATTTTCCCCGGAGAGCACGTCCTCATTTTCCTCATACCTTCCCTTGCCTGTCAATAATCTTGCACCCCCACCTACCTGGAGTACTCTGATAGAAACCAGAATACTGTGGCATGTAAACACCTGATCCTGGTTTCTGATCATTCTTTGCTGGTATAGAACACGGTGATGAATCAAGACACAACTGCACACAGACGATCAGAAACCTGGATATTGTCAGAATCACACAGGGGATATGAGTAACCAGGTTTCTCAGGTTCCATGTAATAAGATCAAAACCAGAATACTGATGCACATGTAAACGCACTCAATTAAAGGGTCCTCACACTCATGCCTCAAGTGAAAAGACACCGGCCCAAGTGGTGTCTTAAAAACCAAAAACACAACAGCAAAAGTGTAAGGAATGGATTAGAAAGTGTGTTCATCCTCTGTAACAAATTGCAAACATTACAGTAGCATGTCTGGCTAGCTTAGCTCTGTGTGGGTAGAGATCAGCAGAACAATTTATGATCTGTGTCTTCCTCCTCCTGTCTCCTGAACAATCAGTTTTATGCGGGACAAAACTTGGACCGTCTTTATTTGACATTTTGTCATTTTAACTATCTAATCAGCCAGTAAACACAATGAGCAAATGGACTAGAGACATGGAGCAACTCCTCTGTTTATCACCGTTTAAAGTTTAACCGCTTTGCCACAGCACACTGAACCCTGGACCATAAGCACACACACACACACGCAGTTTACAGGTGAAGCAGCCCTGTACTGTATGTGTGTGTGTGGAGGGTCCAGTGCAGTGTTTGTTGCTCTACTTTATCTACTGACCTCCGGAAGTATTTGTGATTCTGTCTACATACACAGTGTGTGATAAGGCCAGGAAGAGAGTGTGGACACAGGATGTTGAGTTAATACTGGGACAACATGAGAGCAGCTTATCACACAGAGAAGCAGCCATAACATAGGTAGCCACGTGGATCCGTCTGCTGACACAGCCTGCTGGAGAAAGGACATCAGTTACATTAAAGAGCTCATTCTCTGCACTGTCAAAAAAACCAGTGTGACTATTGTATGAATATTTGTTGGCACAGACAGTGCTGAAAACTGTGAATTACTGACCAGGAACTGCTCACATGAACCAGACCCTCAGAGGCCTTAAAGCTGTTTTTAATTGGTTGGTTTGTGGTAGTTTGATGAAATGCAAATATGCTTGAAATATGCACCAGCCGCAGTACCACAGTGGAGCCTTGTAAGTACATGGAAGTTAAAGGATTTGTGACATCTCTGGGAGGTCGTGGTGGGTATCCAACATTTCAGAAGGTCAAAAAATGCAGTGCTTTCTACTGTTGTGCAATGAGTTTGATCAAACCAGTTATTTCACAAGCCTGTCATTTTGTTTCCATCACTATTTGTCTTTTCTGTCAACAAAAATATCTGCTTTGAGTAAGTTTAACCCATACATACTATTTATATTATATCACTTATATCACAATATGGAAAGTTGTGTTTGTTTTGCAGTTCTTTTAGTTAATTCGTGGGACTGCAAATTGATCAGGGCCAGATTCAGGTTGCTGCACGGCCAGAGCTTCTCTTCATCTTCTGCTGAGGGATTGTAATGAGAGGTGTCCTCCTCTTCTGACACTTCCTTCTATAACTCACTGTCTGCTTGCTCATCTTGGAATAAGAAATCAATGGTTTCTTGGACAATAAAGTGCAACACACTAGCTATGTTACACACCGGCACCGACACAATGCCCATAGCACACACTGGGCGCCCTGGCTAGCTAGGAGAGATTCAGATCCTCAGAGCAAATGTGATAAAACTGGTGATTTTTGGGCATTGGCAGTGGGGACATAACCCACCTTTACCTTGATTTGACTCCCTCTGGTGATCAGGAACCATCTCCATATACAAAAAATGTGTAGCAGCTGTGCAAAAATCTTAAATTTGTTAATATTTCAATCTCAAAAAGTCACATTTCAGGCTAAAGGAAGATCATTTAGGGTGGTTTTACAGCTTTAAAATGTCAAAATGACCTGACATTGACCTTACATGTTAGGTGACCTGACCTGTAACAGTATTATGTTCAAACCTTTCACATTACTGGAGAAATTATGGATTGTGCCATCTCTGTTCTGCTTTCATAAATGAACACATCATAATTTTAACGCTTCCAATATCTCAAAGGTGTGTGCGTGCGTGTGTGTGTGTGTGCGTGTGTGTATGTCAGAGAGAGAGAAATGCTTTGGCTGAGACAGTCTGCAACAGGCCGGATCAGGTAACGTCAGAGGACAGCCCAAGGTCACGGATGACGCAGCACCCCAAAACTGTAGACACCCCCCGCCTGGCGTCTACGGTTACCCACAGGGCCAAAACAGAGACAGATGGAGCTTAATATCTATTAAAGAATATATTTAAGAAATCTGTTTCTTCTTCTTCTTCTTGTAAATGCATACGGAGAAGAATACATTTTGTTTGTACACATTTGATTAACAGTAAATAAAGTTTGAGACATCATTCCTTCCCAGCACACAGTGCACAAGTTAAAATCTATAAATGAAAGAATAAAATGCACATCAGCAGTAAATAAGAGCATTAAGCACAAAAGTTCTGGTTCTGAGGCGCATAAAAAGCTCATATTGTGATGTTGTTAGAGGTCGGAGGCCCCGGCATTCTGAGCTGCACATGCAGACAGGAGGGGCCCCATAACTCTGGTTTCCCCTCCGCCCGTCTCTGCTGTTGCCGACTGGCCCTCGTTATTTATTGCTCTGTAATTTCTGCAGACTAATTGATTTGGCTCGGCTTTCAGGCTGCAGGGAGGCAGGAAGTCAGGCAACCAAGAGGTTAAGAAGGAGCAAAGTGTGTATGTGTGTGTGTGTGTGTGTGAGAGAGAGGAAGGGAGAAAAAGAAGTGTGTTTCTTCGAGATAGAAAGATGAATATGTGAGAACAAAGTAGAGGAAGAGAGAATGAGTGTGGTGTGTCACAAATTTACAGCTGGTTTGTGTTTGTTTCTGGATGTAAAGTTAAGAATAAACTTTTTGTCAATATTTTTGGGGAGATATAAAGTAGGGTAATAGATATTGCTAGTATTTTATGGATGCAGGTATCAATTCCACCACTGCTTACTGGTATCAATACTTATCTGTGCTCTTATTGATACTCCTCCATAATTTTAGCAAGACTAAAATTTATAACTATGCATACCAGAGCTCAGTGTGCCTTTTATTTATTTTTATTTACCAAGTGATCATGGCAAACTTTTCTTAAGCAACAGGCATAATCATCTGCTCACAATAATCAGGTTATATCAGGGTTTATATTTTCTCAGTAGTAACTGGGTAGTACTGGATGTAATAGTAGGTGGGGTAATACTTTACTTACTTACTAACGACTAATAACAATTATATTTATCAATCAAACCAGATGAAACCAATCAATTAGTTAAACTTCAAGCATGTCTCAAGGATATAAAAATCTGGATGACCAGCAACTTTCTGATGCTAAATTCAGACAAAACTGAAGTTATTGTACTTGGTCCCGAACAGCTCCGAAACACATTATCTAAAGACATAGTTACTCTAGATGGCATTGCCCTGGCCTCCAGCTCCACTGTAAGGAATCTCGGAGTAATCTTTGATCAGGATTTGTCCTTCAACTCCCACATAAAACAAACTTCAAGGACTGCCTTTTTTCACCTACGTAACATTGCAAAAATCAGGCACATCCTGTCTCAAAAAGATGCAGAAAAACTAGTCCATGCATTTGTTACGTCTAGACTGGATTATTGCAACTCCCTATTATCAGGNCTCAAGGATATAAAAATCTGGATGACCAGCAACTTTCTGATGCTAAATTCAGACAAAACTGAAGTTATTGTACTTGGTCCCGAACAGCTCCGAAACACATTATCTAAAGACATAGTTACTCTAGATGGCATTGCCCTGGCCTCCAGCTCCACTGTAAGGAATCTCGGAGTAATCTTTGATCAGGATTTGTCCTTCATCTCCCACATACAGTGGGGCAAAAAAGTATTTAGTCAGCCACCAATTGTGCAAGTTCTCCCACTTAAAAAGATGAGGGAGGCCTGTAATTTTCATCATAGGTACACTTCAACTATGAGAGACAGAATGGGGGGAAAGAATCCAGGAAATCACATTGTAGGATTTTTTATGAATTAATTGGTAAATTCCTCGGTAAAATAAGTATTTGGTCACCTGCAAACAAGCAAGATTTCTGGTTCTCACAGACCTGTAACTTCTTCTTTAAGAGGCTCCTCTATCCTCCACTCGTTACCTGTGTTAATGGCACCTGTTTGAACTCGTTATTAGTATAAAAGACACCTGTCCACAACCTCAAACAGTCAGACTCCAAACTCCACTATGGCCAAGACCAAAGAGCTGTCAAAGGACACCAGAAACAAAATTGTAGACCTGCACCAGGCTGGGAAGACTGAATCTGCAATAGGTAAGCAGCTTGGTGTGAAGAAATCAACTGTGGGAGCAATTATTAGAAAATGGAAGACATACAAGACCACTGATAATCTCCCTCGATCTGGGGCTCCACGCAAGATCTCACCCCGTGGGGTCAAAATGATCACGAGAACGGTGAGCAAAAATCCCAGAACCACACGGGGGGACCTAGTGAATGACCTGCAGAGAGCTGGGACCAAAGTAACAAAGGCTACCATCAGTAACACACTACGCCGCCAGGGACTCACATCCTGCAGTGCCAGATGTGTCCCCCTGCTTAAGCCAGTACATGTCCAAGCCCGTCTGAAGTTTGCTAGAGAGCATTGGATGATCCAGAAGAGGATTGGGAGAATGTCAGATGAAACCAAAATAGAACTTTTTGGTAAAAACTCAACTTGTCGTGTTTGGAGGAGAAAGAATGCTGAGTTGCATCCAAAGAACACCATACCTACTGTGAAGCATGGGGGTGGAAACATCATGCTTTGGGGCTGTTTTTCTGCAAAGGGACCAGGACGACTGATCCGTGTAAAGGAAAGAATGAATGGGGCCATGTATCGTGAGATTTTGAGTGAAAACCTCCTTCCATCAGCAAGGGCATTGAAGATGAGACGTGGCTGGGTCTTTCAGCATGACAATGATCCCAAACACACCGCCCGGGCAACGAAGGAGTGGCTTCGTAAGAAGCATTTCAAGGTCCTGGAGTGGCCTAGCCAGTCTCCAGATCTCAACCCCATAGAAAATCTTTGGAGGGAGTTGAAAGTCCGTGTTGCCCAGCGACAGCCCCAAAACATCACTGCTCTAGAGGAGATCTGCATGGAGGAATGGGCCAAAATACCAGCAACAGTGTGTGAAAACCTTGTGAAGACTTACAGAAAACGTTTGACCTCTGTCATTGCCAACAAAGGGTATATAACAAAGTACTGAGATGAACTTTTGTTATTGACCAAATACTTATTTTCCACCATAATTTGCAAATAAATTCTTTAAAAATCCTACAATGTGATTTTCTGGATTTTTTTTTTNGTCGCACTAAGCTGGTTTAAGTCCTATTTATCAGATCGATATCAGTTTGTACATGTTAACAATGAATCCTCTATGCACACCAAAGTTAGTCACAGAGTTCCACAAGGTTCTGTACTTGGGCCAATTCTGTTCACCTTATATATGCTTCCTTTTAGGCAATATTATTAGGAAGCACTCCATAAATTTTCATTGTTATGCAGATGACACCCAATTATATTTATCGATCATGCCAGATGAAACCAATCAATTAGTTAAACTTCAAGCATGCCTCAAGGATATAAAAACCTGGATGACCTGCAACTTAATGATGTTAAACTCTGACAAAACTGAAGTTATTGTACTTGGTCCCGAACAGCTCCGAAATACATTATCTAAAGACATAGTTACTCTAGATGGCATTGCCCTGGCCTCCAGCTCCACTGTAAGGAATCTCAGTTATCTTTGATTGACTGACTCAGGTGAGACTGCCTTTTTTCACCTACGTAACATTGCAAAAAGGCACATCTTGTCTCAAAAAGATGCAGAAAAACTAGTCCATGCATTTGTTACGTCTAGGCTGGATTACTCCCTATTAACAGGCTGCCCCAATAAGTCCCTTAAGACGCTCCAGTTGATCCAGAATTCTGCAGCACGTCTACTGACAAGAACCAGGAAAAGGGATCATATTTCTCCAATATTAGCTTCTCTGCACTGGCTCCCTGTAAAATCCAGAATAGAATTTAAAATCCTTCTCCTCACTTACAAAGCCCTTAATGGTCAGGCACCATCATATCTTAATAAGCTCATAGTACCCTATTACCCCACCAGAGCACTGCGCTCCCAGAATGCAGGGTTCCTTGTGGTTCCTAGAGTCTCTAAAAGTAGAATGGGAGCCAGAGCCTTCAGCTATCAAGCTCCTCTTCTGTGGAATCAACTTTCCGTTTGTGTACGGGAGGCAGATACCCTCCTCACATTTAAGAGTAGGCTAAAGACTATCCTCTTTAATACAGCTTATAATAGAGCTGACTCAGGTGAGCCCTGAGCCACCCATTAGTTATGCTGCTATGAGGCCTAGACTGTCGGGAGACTTCCTACGATGCATTGAGCTCCTCTCTCCTCTTCTCCCTCTCCATCTGTACTTACTCTTATCACATTAATGCTTGTTACTAACTCAACTGCTTCCCTTTCTCTCCTCTTTCTATCTATCCTTCTGTTGCTCGCTCTCCTCTTTCTCGCTTTCCTTCTATTGCTTTCTCCGAGTGTTTCTGCCTTCGGAGCTGCGGAGTCTTGACCTGTGGTTGCGGATCTACGGAGTCTGGATCAGTGGTTGCGGAGCTACGGAGTCTGGATCTGAGGTTGCGGAACTGCGGAGTCGTGATCTGAGGTTGCGGAGCTGCGGAGTCGTGATCTGTGGTTGCGGAGCTGCGGAGTCTGGATCTGTGGTTGCGGAGCCTGTATCTGTGATGCGGGCCATCCACTGCCCCCGTGC